>PVIH01004754.1:105073-134999 GCA_004025045.1 Sigmodon hispidus | reverse complement strand
TTGAACTCTGTTTGTTATGCTTGTATCTGTGGTTCCAGCTTTTTTCTTCAGGTTTTCTATTTCCATCTTTGCCTCATTTTGTGCCTTTTTTATTGCTTCCATTTCAGCTTTTAGTTCCTGGTATGTTTCTTTCACAGATTTGTTCATCTCTTCCAATTTTTTGTTTGTATTTTCTTCTATTTCTTTAAGGCTTTTTTTCATATCTTCTTTTAGAGCTTCGATGATCATCAAAAAGGAATTTTTGGTGTTGCTTCCTTCTGTTTCCTCTTCATTGCTCAGTTCAGGTCTTGTATTTGTAAGATGGCCACTCTCTTCTAGAGATACCATGTTGTCCTTTGTATTATTATGTAATTTTTTGCACTTATGTTTGCCCATGGCTTCAGTGGTTCACGATTAGATGGCTCCTGGTCAGTTGTGGCACTCGGGTTTGTATGCCTCCTGTCACCTCTCTGGTGAGGGTCTGAGTTTGTCCTTCAGAGACCCCTGCAGTTGTTGGTTCGCTCAGTTCGAGGTGGAGGGCTGTGCAAATTCCCTCAGCAGGAGCTGTAGGTGTGGTGATGGGCAGAGTTTACCTGCCCCTGCTCCCGAGTGCACTGGGACTCTGCAGACAGCACTTGGTCCTGGGAGCAGAATCGAAAGCTATGGGAACTCCACTCTTCCTCCCAGCTTGGGATATAGGTGCTGGGGCCTGGTGACCCCTCCTCACCTCTGGGCGGGGTCTGAATCTGCCCTTCAGCGACCCCTGTAGTTGGTTTACTCAGTTCGAGGTGGGGGTAAGTAGCCATGCCAATTTTCTCAGCAGGAGCTGTGGGTGTGGTGACGGGCAGAGTTTACCTGCCCCTGTTCCAGAGTGTACTGGGACTCTGCAGACAGTACTTGATCCTGGGAACAGAACCGGAATCTGTGGGAGCTCCACTCTCCCTCCCAGGCTGGGATATAGGCGCTGGGGCCTGGTGACCCCTCCTCACCTCTGGGCAGGGTCTGAATCTGCCCTTCAGAGACCCCTGTAGTTGGTTCACTCAGTTCGAGGTGGGGGTGAGTAGCCATGCCAATTCCCTCAGCAGGAGCTGTGGGTGTGGTGACAGGGCAGAGTTTACCTGCCCCTGCTCCAGAGTGCACTGGGTCTCTGCAGACAGCCCACATTTTAGTAACTTGTATAGCTTTGAATATAAGCTGATATACCACTTAAAATCTGTCTTGATTTTTCATTTTTAATAGCAGTCTTGAAAAGATATTCACTTCAGATTCCATTTATAAGTTTGTCTGTCCTCTGGTGTATTTGTTGAAATTGATCATCTCAGAGAGATAAGATATTTAAGTCACTGAAAACACAGATGCTTTCATAGATCTCTTTCTCTGCTCTGTACCTTCAGCAAGTAAGCCTATTCCTATCTCCCCCAGAAATAAACAAACATGACTGTAGATGTTCACAATGAGACACCTCAGAAAAAGAAAGTTTTTAATTCTTTCAGTCTTCAAAACAGTCATGCTCCCATGCTACTTATGTGGAGTAGGCAGGAAGTGTCTTCATTTATCATCTCTTCTTTATACCCATTAAGTGAAGGAAAGAGAAGCGAAAGAGTCTCCTACTGTAAAGTTTTGTGTGTTATACTTCAATTAGAAATATTTAAATGTCACTGTTATGATATAATTAATTATGAATGTGTAGACATCAGGCAACTTGATCATATAGATGAACAACTAAGAAGCTTAAAAAGTGGTATCATTAGTGAATCTCTGAGCTTCAACATCCTCACATGAGTTTTTTTTAATGAGTTCTGTATTTTGAGATAATGTCTAATTTAAAAACAAAACCAACAATTAGAAAACCATTAGAAGATGTGCTGGCCCTTAGCACAATGGGCTCTCTAATTTTCTCTCGATGCTTTGATGATGTCTGGGATTCATTTCATGTGAGGAGTAGAAGCTTCTAAGAAATGTAGAAAGAGTGCTTTCATGTTGGAGAAGGCGGTTAAAGACTTCATTGTAACTACCTTTCAATTAGCTGCATTATTTATGAAGAGAAATTAGAAACAGAATTCATTTCAGATGACAGCTGATGTGTTGAACAGGTCTATGTCAGGTTATAAAGTTGTTTAGTTTGTCACATGGATGGCTTTTCTCCATCATTATCAAATTCATCACCTGCATTAAGCACTTTTGTGTGGTGGGCACTAAATTTAGTTCTTGAAAGTGGAAATTTATTAAGTTTTATCTAATGTGGAGTTTTAAGATCAATTTAGTGGAATTTGCCTACTCAAATATCCGGAACACATTGAAAATCTTTTCTTTTTCTTTTCTGTTTCTTTCTTTCTTTCTTTCTTTCTTTTTTTTTTCTTCAGACTTTAGAGGAAATGAAGGCTGACAGAGAAGGTAAAGTTTCTGTTCTGGAGACACCATACAAACAGTGTGTGATCTAAATACATGTCCTTTGTCCCTCTGATTTTCACAGTCTGTGTCCTCTCCATCTCTCCTTTTTTATTTCCATCTAATAGTATCAGAAATCTTAAAAAAAAAAAGAAAAGAAAAGAGAAAGATATGCTTTCAGTCCCACCCCGAGGGTTGGGTGACCCTTTTCTCCTCCGTGTACACTGCCTCCCCCACTTCATCCATTAACCCAAGCTTTGAGTACATTTCAAATAACATTTCTTTGGGAAGACTTCTTCAACTCCTCTTCTATATGACTGTGTTTTGTCTTTTTAACAGTGTTATTTGTGAGTGTGAGTTGTTGGAGGATTGCAACTTCTGTCTCATGGTCCAGGTTCCTTTAAGGGTATTGGTAGCTTTTGCTTTATGATAATGATAATTAGTGGTCTTACCACGTGGAAACCAGTGGTATTTTCTCAGGGCAACAGTGAGATGCTGTTTTATGTGTACTGATCATCAAACCTTTTCTTGAGCTTAGGGAATCTGAATGATTTAAAGAGTCAGAAACATGGGTCATATGTCCCAAGAGCTCACAATTCTTTGGGAAAAGTTAGTTCATAAAAGAAAATGTAAGTTTGTGATTTGTAGAAGTACAATGTTGTTTGGTTTCTCTTTTAAATATTGCATTGTTTAATATTCATGAATACTAGAAGAACATCAATGCTACTAAGCATGAGTGCAATAATAAAGAGGAAAATTTATATTATACTATAGACCAAAAAACCTCCACAAAATCAATATTATCATTGCACATGAGCATATCCATCATAAAATGATTTGTTAGTTCACAAAAATGGTTGTCTACAGAGTTTATAGGAGACCTAGCGTGAGATCGGGAGCTAAAAAGACTGAACAAGAAATGTTCTTTAAGGGCCATAGAATGATGAGACATTTCCTTTGAATAGCAATGTGATAGTCCTCAGTTTCTGTGTCTAAGGTTAGAACAGAATCACACATGCATACACACACAAACACAACACACACACATACACACAGAAAACATATGCACACACTTTCTTACACAGACATATCACACAGTGGTCTTCAATCATGGCAAATGCCATTTCCTTTTTGTTCTGAGGAGATGCTGTCTTTGCATAGCTTTTATAACATTTTATTATTCTTATACTTATGAAATATTTGACATATACAATATCAAATATAAAAACTCAATATAAAGAGGAATTGTTTTTCATGTATTGCCTAGCTGACTTTATAGTTTATTGTATAACAACTACCACATAAGATAAACTTTAAAATAAAGACATTAAATTCATAACACACAACAGATTCCCAGTAAATCATGGCTCAGATCAATAACTTTTAGCTATTATGTATCTACTTCATCATTTTCAGACAGAGTACTTATTCAAAGTAGAAATACCGGGTATGAGAGAGTTTTAATTATGTAACTGAAAATGTAACATGTAACTTTACCTTCCTCTTTTATTAATATATATCATGACACCTGGGATTTGAGGAGGTAATCAGGGAAGAGCATACATTGGGAAAGTGTCTGTTATCTCTTTTTAGATACGAACATTAACTTTACTACAGGGTTGTTTATACAGGCTATGTGATCTGATCTAGTTAAGTATAAATAGTTCAGTTTGTCAGTAAGAGCCCATGAGAAAGATGAGAGAACAGGTGAAATCCTCAGCAGGTGTGTGATAGTGAGAGGCACTCAGAACGTGTCAGCTGGTATGGTTTTGTTGTCCATAGCCCTAGGACTAAATACAATAACAGGTGGTCAGTCCTGTAAGATCTAAATTGGTTTTGAGGAGCTATGACAATGGAGGAATGCTTGTAGATACTAAATGATAGCAAAAGATGAAAACTCAAATCCAACAACAGAGGAAGAGAAGCCCAGTTCCAGAGTTTGCAGACCTTACACACAATTCGGCGTGGTGCTGTCAGCACTGAATGCAGGAACTCAGTGAATTATTTTTGCTTTGGTTGTTGTCTTTTTCCTAAAAACAACTCAGATTCTTTGCTGAGGGTCCTTCACAGTTGAATTACACCTAGAAATTTGGGGATTTGCCCTAGCTCTTGCTCTTTGCTCGGGAGTGAGCTTGCTATCTACTGTTTCTCTGACTAAACTCCACACCGGGTTCTACTTCACCCTACCCTTCCTGCTCCTTCTTCATTTTCCTTTCATTGAAATCACACTGGTTTTCTCTCACATAATATATCCTGATTATGATTTCTCCTCCCTCCATCCCTCCCATTTCCTCCCCATCTACCCCCACCCCACTTGCATTCACTCCCCTTTTGTCTCTCATTAGAAAACAAACAGGCTTCTAAGTGATTATAATATAATATAATATGATATATAATGTGATAAAAACAAACAGAATTGGACAAGACAAAACAACAGAATGAAAAGAGTCCAAGAGAAGGCACAAGAATCAGAGACTCACTTGCTCACAAGATCAAGAAGTCCATAAAATCCCTTAGCTGGAAGCCATAGTATACACACAAAGGACCTGGCACAGACCTGTGCAGGTCCTATATATGCTGCCCCAGTCTCTGGGAGTTCATACAAGCTTTGATCAGTTTTTAGAGGGTTTTGCCTTCTTGTTGCCCCCCCCCATCCCATTTGGCTATTACACCTTTTGCCTCATGTTTCTGGGCACTGGTTCACTGAGCCCTGAGGCAAGGCAGTTGATGCAAACTTTCCATTTATGGCTGAGTGTTTCATCATCTTTGTATCTCACTCTCTGAGTAATGTATCTGCATTTGTTCCCATATGCTACAAGAGGAAGCTCCTCTGAAGACTGAACACATAGTGTCATTAGGGGTCATTTATCACTGAGGGATTTTTGTTTTGTTTAAACAGTAGTATTTGGTTTTACCCTAGATTACTGAGCTATTTAGTCTCATATTCTTGGTCACTCAAACAGTATCTTGTATTGATTTCATCTCATGGAGTAAGCCTTAACTCATATAGATATTTATTGGTTACTCCCACAAGCTTTGTGGTACCATTGCCCTAGCATATGTTGCAGGCAGGGCATCATTGTAGATCAAAGGGTTTGTGGCTTACTTGGTGTTTATGTTTTTCTTTTGGTACCATGAGAAGTACCTTCCTATACCAAAGATGCTGACAGAAACTGTTGTTGTACAAGTGACTCCTAACTGGTGTTACTCACATGTGTGCCCTCTGTAATCTGGTATCTTAACTACTGTCATATTCATAGATTGCTTATTTTCCCAATGTGGTGTGTATGGGGCATAGTATATGCCTATGTGTTTATGTTTGTGTATATTCTTTCCTGTTTGGACATATCTGGAGGCCAGAAGTCCACAACAGGATTTTTCTTCAACTCTTCTCCATGTTATTTTATGACAGGTTTGTTCTATGTTTAGGCTGGAGTGATGCTGAGCCCTCAGCATTGACCTGTCTCTTCCCCCAGAACCAGGTCAGAGGCACACTTGTGCTACTCAGCATGTCCATGGTGCTGGAAACTGAAGTAGAAACTTCAAACTTACAAACCAAGACCTTTACTCAGTGGGGTTTCTTTTCAGCTCTCATAGTAATACTTTGAAAATATAATTTTTAAAATTGTGTAACTTTTTTTCTTTGTAGCACTCAGAACTGTGCTGTGGCTTAGTGCTTCAGGTTTTGACTTCTCAGAACAGCTCTCCCACGTGACCTCTGCAAGTCCCTGGTGCTTAGCAGCTTTTATTTCTGCACATTCCATACCACATTGCATGCATCTCACTTCCTTTCTTTTCACGTCCTTTGTTAGCCTTATTTTTACCTAATTTGCCTTTTAATACTCAGTTTAGAATCACTTTCTATGAGAAGACTTTCTAAACATAATCCCATAGTCCATAAAAATTGGACCAACTTCCTTATGAGTTTTAAACATTTGCTTGGACAAAACAGCTATTCCTGTAGATGAAATGAATAACTCAGCTACAGCTGCAAATAAGAGAAGCATGGCATGTGGGACTACATTTGGGTCATATTCTGACGAGGGTACCAGCATGTAGACATGAGCATGGAGGAGGCAGCTTAGAATTCAAATGGAGGGAGGATGGGCCTTGGGATATCATTTTCCTGCACATTGGCACATTGGCTAAGGGTGGGACTGTCAGCTTGATGTTGTATGTTTGGGGTCTCCTGGTGTTCAAGATATATTATCTTACAAGCCAAGAGTATTGCTGTGTGATAAGGAAAGTATTTCGCCATAACTTTCTAAAGGTGAACAGAGGTATAGTATGAGATCTCTGAAATACCATTTTTCATGACACCACCATAGCCAAAGTAAAAGTGACATAGAGAACTGGAGAGACGGCTCTGTGTTTAAGAGCACTTGCTGCACTTGGAGATTACCAGAGTTCTGTTTTTAGCACCCATGTCAGGTGGCGCACAACCATCTGTATCTCGATGGCCTCGATAGACACTGCCACAAACATGTGCATGCACATTCAAAAATGTACAGTAGATAAAAATGAAAATTAAATATCTTTAATAACTCTAACAGGATCTGTCATCATGGGAGGTAAAGGTTTATTTTGTCTGTGACTCACATTAGACTCATGTTGCTTTTAATCTCTGGAATCACGACTCAGGCAAAGTGTTTTGTCTAGTATCATGTATGAAACCAGGCTTCACTTTGTTTGGAAATGGACATTTTCTCTGTCTTGTGATCTTGTCTTAATTAGATTTAAAGAGTTAATGGTGCTTGTCTTTGGTTCCAAGGAAACTGAGAGAAATATTGAAGTTTTAATTATAATGATTGCACTTAACTGATAATCTTAATTTAAAATCTTCAGGTATTTTTCTGGAATGACTATTTTTGTATCTCTTTTTTGCTTAAATCTTATTGTTAGTAATTATAATATAGTTTTTTATTTACTTTGTATTCTGTCTCAAGTATTCTATGCAAGTTGATACAATTATAAGTGTGATAAAAAGCAATTAGATCCCAGCCTCCTATCAAAAGTCAAGTGATATCATGGATGACTTTTGAAACCACAAAGATCCCAAAGATGTACAGCTACCAACCAACTGCATCATTTGCATATGGGTCCTCTGAAGTACTGGTGAGTCTGTCATTGCCAGTGACAAAGGAGACAATATTACAGGAGGGCTAAGGTTTCTCTGCATGGCTTGAATTCACAAAGCCTCACCAAGTGACCACTCCACAAAGAAAAGGATCTATGTAGTTATTAATGAGAGTCCAGTGAAAAGAAGAGTTTAAGTTCATTCACATCTCCAACCAGAACTCACAGAAAATTCATGAGTATATCACGAACAAAACTATAAGCATGTACATGGCTCTGAAGGCCAGAGTTGGAAGGGCAAACCTACAAAGAAGGAAATTGAGTTAAATTTTAAGCCATGAATAAAGAGAAAGACAAGAAAGGTCATGAACTCATACACTGACAACCCTGTCAGGGAATCTTAGTAACCATAAGGCAAGACAGACTGCTGATCCAGCCTTCAGGATCACATGCTTCCTGCTTCTGCAGGAATGCTGGTGAGGAATATTGGAATATGAATAATTCCCTGGGAAAAGTGGCTTTCTTCAGGGATCAGCTCTCCAGGCTGACATGTCATGAGAGGTTGGGCAAATGTAGTCTCTTAACCCAGTGTCCAGACATTTACACAAATGCAGAGATTAAAACTCTATAATCTTGATAATTGTACTTGGTATGCAATTTTTGTCAAGTATGACAGCATTAAGGATTACTATAGTTTAAAAATATTATCTCTATCCCTCACAGTAATCTTAAAAGGTGGATATGTCGTCTTTATTAGTAGTACACTGAACCTGGTGTGCACTGGAGGTTAATGTCAGAGCCTCAGAATGAGACAGGTTAGAAGCTTCACAAATTATCTCTCATGAAAAGCAACTTAGGGGAGTAGAATGAACTCTGATTTACACTTCTTCAGATGAATACAGGGCATAATGACAAGTGAGTATATCTGTCATGTAATTGTGATAAAATTCTTCTTGATTTGATACCATGATGAACTGTAATCTTCTTTCATGTTCAGCTTTGGAGATTAAGGAGATCCTCTGTTTCTATTAAAGAATAAAAAGAAGTCTACTCATGATAAAAATAACCCACAGATTCTGTTTGGGTGTAGTGTGTTAGTCTTCTAGTTGGACAATTATCCAAGTCAATTCTGTTTATGTAAGGTACACAAAACATGTCTTTGGGGTTAGGCTAAGTTGTTGAATCTAGTTGTCTTTAAACAAAGCAAAAGACATATCTACAACAAATAATGTGTTTGAGTTTTATTGTTAAGAATTTTTAAGAAAAGAAAAGACAGTAATTATAATATAAAGGGTTCACATTGGTGCATAAGGTAAATGGGTTAAACATATGCAGAATTAAGGATCATGGTAAAGAAAATATGGTATCAAGGCCCAGTTTTCAAATAATGGTGCTGCAGAGATGATGGCTGTTCTTTCTATACATGTATAAGACTTTAGTTTGGATCATCAGAACCTACAATAAAAGTGAGGCATGGCACTACACACTTGTAATCACAGTGAGGGAGACTCAGCCAGTCTAAATGAATTGGTGAAGATCCAGGTTTGCTAAGAGATATATCTCAAACAATGAAGTAGACAGTAATTGACAAAGACACTGTTGTAAGTCTCTCTGCACACACTCAATACATGGGTACCTTTACACACATATACATCCACACAAGAATATGTACAGATGTATAGCCTCCAGACTATACACGTGTACAACAAGCACACTGTGAATGCAAATACATGATACTCTCTCTCTCTCTCTCTCTCTCTCACACACACACACACACACACACACACACACACACACACACACACAGAGAGAGAGAGAGAGAGAGAGAGAGAGAGAGAGAGAGAGAGAGAGAAAGAGAGAGAGAGAGAGAGAGATATGAAGATTAGACAAGTGAGAGACTGTGGCACTTATGACTGTGACATTCATCATGAACCTAAGTGTCAACAGCTACAATCGTTTTTCCTGTGTGAATTCAGCAGTGTATATTTTATTTTATAAAATATTAGTTTCACATAGACTATAAAATTTTTAAATATTTTTGAGATTATCATACTATTAAATTATCTTACTTTTATTTTCCTCTATCCAAGTCCTCCCATGCACCCTCTTTACTCACTTTCAAAGTCATGACTTCTTCTTTTGTTGTTACATATTTGTATGTGTGTGTATCTATATCCTAAATACATCAATATATTCTGGTCAGTCTGTATAATGTTACTTGTATGTAAGCTTTCAGGGTTGAACATTTAATATTGTAAAACCAACTGCTGTGTCCCCACACACATTAGCAGCCATGTTGGTCAAACTTCTTGGAAGTAGCTTCGGACATTCCTAGAAGAGCCAATCTCATTGCAACTCCCCATTCATATGCTTCTTGTATAGGCAGAAGTTTTCTAATGCATTTGATCCAAAGTCCATACAAAGCTCTCCCACTCAATGCTTTGCAGCTACTTATAAAATAATTACTCAGAGGCTTATAATAATTAATTTTTTTTGGCTGGGACACAGGCTTATTACTAGCTAGCTTCTATAACTTAACTCAACCCATTTCCACAAATCTATTGTATCACTATGTGTTTTATGGTTTTACCTGTGCTACATTTCATCTTGTTTTCTGGAGGGCAGCTTGCAGCTTCTCCTTGACTCCACCCTTCTTCATTTTTATCTCAGATTAGATTTCCCAGCCACCTCTAAGCTGCTTTGCCATAGGTCAAAACAGGTTTGCTTTTTTAAATTAACAAATGGTAATAAAGCATATTCATAGTGTACAGAAAGACACCACACATCATTCTTGTGATCCTTCTGCCTCCTTTTCCACAATAGAAGAGTCAAGTTGTCCCGGAACTGAAATCCACAATTTTCATTTTGATTAGTTATGTTCTTCTATGATAGTCTCTGTCTATTATACAAGAAGTTTCCAGTTTCTTTCATGAGTGTGAGGACTATACTTATCTATGGGTATAAGGAAAATATTTAAAATATACATGGGGAAAATAATAGATAGGAGAATGGGTATAAGTGATCTGAAGAGGGAAATGAGAAAAGAGGAGGTTGTCTTAGTCACTGTTATACTGTTATGAAAGGACATCATGAACAAAGCAATTCTTTAAAAAAAAATTTGTTGAGGCTTGCTTACAGTTTCATAAGCCTAGCTCATTATCATTAAGACAGGGAGTGTGGCTGCACCCAGACAGATGGACATGCTGCTAAATCAATAGATGAGAACTACAGCCTGATCTGTAGGCAGCACATAGAGCAAGAGTGAGCTTGGCCTGGCCTTCTGAAACCTCCAAGCCCACACAATGGCATACTTCCTCTAACAAGGTGACATCTACCAATCCTTCAAATCATTTCAAAGACTTCCATTCTATGGTGACTAAGCATTCAAATATATAAGCCTATAGGTACCATTCTTGTTCACACCACAAGAGAAAGTTGTTTAAATCATGGAGGGGAAGGAAGCCGAATACAGAAGAAGGAAAGGAAAATAGCAGTAAGAATGATGTCTGAAAGGTCATAAGGAATCATACTATTAGTTATCAACCTAAAAGAATAAAAAAGGAAGAAAACACCTATATATCTACACAAGTCTCTGTATAAATAAACATATATATTCTAGCTGAAATTCTCCTATTTAGGCTGACAGTGTTTCCAACAAGTTCCATTTTCAGAAGAGCCAAGCTGGTTAGTGGAGGAAACCACCCAAAACATTGTTGAGACTGTGATAGAAGATATTCATTTTTGAAGTTGGACTAAATTAATTTTGCATTATGGTATTGCTACAAGTTTATGTGTGCCAGGGAAGGAAGTGTGGTAGTTTGAATGTAATTGGCCCCCATAAGCTCACAGGGAGTAAGATTACTATGAGATGTGACCTTGTTAAGGTAGGTGTGGCCTCGTTGCAGGAAGTGTGTCACTGTGGGAGTGGGCTTTGGGGTCTCATATATGCTCAAGTCATAACTAGGATTAATTCAGTTCACTTCCTGTTGACTGCACAAGATGTAGAACTCTCAGCTACCTCTCCAGAACAATATCTACATGCACACCGCTATGCACCACCAAGATAATAATGGACAGAAGATCTGAACTTTAAGCTACCCACTTAAATGTTTTTCTTTATAAGAGCTGGTGTGATCATGGTGTCTTTTCACAGCAACAGAAACCCTAAGGTACACATTCATCAAGAGGTAAACCTTGCCTCATATTGAAAACCTAGCCAGCTACCCAGGGAGAACCTACGATGACTGTTTTACTAAACCAGCATAGGCTATATGCTTGATGTTTTCATAGGGCAATAAGGTTAACTCTATCTGGGTCTATGTAAACTTTTGGACAAACACTACAAGAACATCAAGTCATAAACCTTTGTTCTTTCATTTAATAATAATAATAATAATAATAATAATAATAATAATAATAATTCTTGTAAAAGAATACACGGGTATTTGAGGATTTATACTAGTTTGGTACTGTGAAATTTGAAGCTTTCATATAACATGGTTTTGAGCTTAGCAGAAATTTTTATCAAGTTGGTCTCTACAAAATGAAATTCATAGATTGTAACCCAATAGCACAGTTACAATTTGCTGGCTTTGCTCTGTGGTATTCTAGCGTCCATATTCATTTCTTTTGGAAGTTAATACAATATATGATTCAAATTCTTAATATTTGGAGGGGAATGATTTGACTGACTTTCTGCCTCACACATTTTTCATATTATATATTGGGGGTGGTAAGATTTTAACATTTTTTTCTGGACTTAGTAAAAATAATGCAAATTAATTTTTATACTAAGTCTGATTAATTAGCCCTCTTTTCTTTATGGAGAAGGCTTTGTTTCCTAAAACTTGCATTTTAAATGTAAAGTCAGGAAACTGTCTAATTTCAACCTGGTCTTATTTTTAAAAGAAAATGATTTAATAATCTTTATTTCTCATCATAACTTCCAAGAAACCTTGTAGTAAATGAGGTTTTTTTTCATTTCTTGGTTTGAAAATTTGGCTTCCTAAGCCCTCTATCACATAGAGGAAAATGAATTAAAAATACAGAAGGGAAGAATCTGTAGTTGGCTTCTTACCTGCACTGCAAATGTTGAGACAGACTGTCCTGCCTTCGTTACATCCTTGATTAAGCCCAAGGTACAGAGAGTTTAAACTTGTATGGAATCACTGAACTACAAAATTTAAGACATGGAAGAGCAGATGCACTGCACTGCATGACTGACATATTTGCTAACTCTTCTTGCTGTAGCGAGCATGAATTAGTACATGCAGACATAAATTCTGTAGAATATACTTTGCAACAGAAGCAAAAATTATGAGATCAAGAAAAACTGATATTCCACATGACCCATTAAAACAGGTCTCATTTAATGCACTATGGATTAAAATCATGTCTCTTTGGGGCAGGCTAACCTGAATATAGCTACCCTTTTTTTCACTTTACAGAAAGACTGAGCAATTCCCTCTCCCACATTCATCCAGAGGACCTTGAACTGGGAGCATATGTTTAATGATGCCCGGACGAGCTATTGATTAAACACTGACAATGTTCAGAGGAATTGAGAATCAAAAAGCCTCCCCCATGGCCAACTCTGCCATGCTCACTTCTTAATAGATGGCAAAGGAGGGTTCTAAATGAGGCCTGCTGCCCTGAACATCCTCAGAACTCCACAGGAGTGGGATTCATTTCTGCTTTGCAGTCCTTTGCAACTACTATGTCTAAAATTCCCATCATTCTGCAAGAATGAATACAGATGTCCCTCTTCTTAATTTTTTATTTTTGTAGTCCTTATTTTTGAGTAAAAGTAATTATATTAATTTATTCTACTCAATGATAGCATATCAAATGGGTAATAATCAAAGCTTGTTGTTAAGAAATATAAAAACCAAAGCAAAGAAGGCCTTGTGAGATTAATTTTACCTGAGTACTCATTTTCTGAGTCGAGCTAAGCAAACAAACAATAACAATGAAATGGCTAAGAGGAAGTGAAGAACAAATGGAAACAGAAAGAAGACTTGAAAGGCAGTGTGGATGTGCTGCCTTACTGCTGAGTGGGTTGCTGCCCAGAGGTGCAGATATTTTTAAGACAACACTTTGTCTGAGTAGGAAACTGTGACCCAGAACTGAGAAGTGAAGCTGTGAAAAAAAATATGATTTCCAATGGTGGAAACACCCAGCTGTTTTAACATCAACAAACATGAAGGGAACACCTAGATGGTGTCAGGGATGTTACCTGTATCTTCCCACTTTAAAGTTACTTAATCCCTGCACCAATCCTGTGAAATACTTGTTAGAACTGATTAAAGATGTGAAGCTGAGGCTTGGAGGAACTAAGTAGATTTTTTTATTATCAAGCATGCAGTGAACAGGTGAGGACAAAGGCATGTGGCCAGAAGCTGTCAGAGCTCCCTTAAAACCCAGATGTTTGGATTAACAGTCTTGGGAGCTGATGACTGCAGAACACTTAATGAACACTTTTTCATACTTAATGAAAAATTCCATGGGAAGCTTGCAACTATTAAAGTATTGATTATTGTTATTTGTTCTTTAAATATTTTTTATTAGTGATGTTTTTGTTAAAAGTTATACACCAAGGATAAAAAATATTGAGGAGCTGATAAGTATAAATTTTGTAAGAGCAACCACAGCCTGGCTCTAGGAGTAAGCCATTTCCAATATCCAGGCATTCACTCTAGTCTTTCTGCCTGTAAGTTATTTCTGTTTGATTGCGAGTTTTGTAATATATGAAGCAGAGATCACATATCATACACATTCATATGTATCTTGATATATTTTTTGCCCTTTTCTACTTAAAATTTCCTTGTGTTTTTTATTTTATTTTTCATTATGAATAAAGTCATATTTTTTATCCGTGTATAACCTTGTTCAAGATTCCTTCCCCCTCCCACCTATTCTAGTCACTTTCTCTTCTCCACATCTCCCCATCTCCTCCTCAGCAAGGGCAGGAAGTCCCACAGACCCTATGTGGCTTAGTTCTGCATCCACTTCCGGCAGATCCACTTTCCTCACTCCAAAATCAAGAATGAGTCAAGTGTACCTCTGGAGGGAGTGGGATTCAAGGTGCCAGTGCAAGGTCTTTCGGATCCCAAGCTGTTCAGTATTGGTGGTTTGCAGCTTGGGCATGCTTTGCTTTTTTCTTTTTTGTTTGGAGTCCACTAATGAGTGAGTACATCCCCTGCTTATCTTTCTGGGTTTGTGAGACTCACTCAGGAGGATATTCTCCAAATCCATCCATTTGCCTGCAAATTTTAGGATATCATTTTTTCTTACTGCTGAGTAGTACTCCATTGTGTGGATGTACCACAGTTTGTTAACCCATTATTCAATTGAGGGACATCTAGGTTATTTTCAAGTTCCTGCTATTGCAAATAATGCTGCTATGAACATAGTTGATCTAATGCCATTGGAGTGCGACTGCATGTTTTTAGGGTATATGCCCAGAAGTGGTATTGCTGAGTCCTTGGGGAGATATATTCTCAAGTGGATCAAAGACCTCAACATAAACCCAGCCACTTTGAACTTGATAGAAGAGAAAGTGAGAAATACACTTCTACGAATTGGCACAGACAACCACTTCCTAAATATAACATCAGTGGCACAGACATTTAGATCAACAATCAATAAGTGGGATCTCCTGAAGCTGAGAAGCTTCTGTAAAGCCAAGGACACTGTCAATAGGACTAAATGACAGCCTACAGAATGGGAAAAGATTTTCACCAACCCTACAAGTGAGAGAGGATTGCTCTCTAAGATATATAAAGAACTCAAGAATCTATAGCCCAAAACCTTGAATAACCCAATCAAAAAATGGGGTACAGATCTAAAAAGGGAATTCTCAGCAGAGGAACTACGAATGACTGAAAGGTACCTGAAAAAGTACTCTTCATCTTTAACCATCAGAGAAATGCAAGAAATGCGGAGCAAGGGGAACACTCCTCCATTGTTGGTGGGAGTGTAAGCTTGTTCAGACACTCTGGAATGCAATATGGTGCTTTCCCAGAAAACTAAAATAAATTTTTTTTAAAGAAAATTTTTTTAAAAAAGTTGAATCAATGAATATACCTACTTAACTTTTTAAATTCTTTATTTCTTTTGTCAAATTTTAATGTAAATTCTTGATCCATTGCCATTTCATAACATTTCAGTTTTACCATTACTAGTGTTAATTGTCCCTGTCCTTTTCAACCCCTTACAGAGTTTATAAGGAAGACCATACTCCTCATTTTTTTTTCTGTTCTCAAGCTCAGATTCTAAAAATTTTCCCCACGATTTTAAAATTGTGAATCTCATCTTAAGATATTTTGATGTTTTTAATTAAAAAGAATTACTCCACTTTGCCACCTTTTTTTCCTTCTAACCCCTCCCAGCTACCCTCACTCAAGCCACTCTCACTATCCCCCCAATCAGGTAAAAGCTTCTTTTTCTTTGATTGTTATTACTGTGTGTATGTATGTGAACATAGGTATCTGAACAAACACACACACATACACACATATATGCAACCTACTGGGTTCATTTCTGTTCTTTGTGTGTATATGGTTTGGGGCTACCATTATACAATGGACAACCATTAAGGGGGCTCACCCGTGGAGAAGCTAATCTTCTCTTAGTAGGTATTAGTTCCTTGTAGCTCCTTTTTAAAGGTGGAAATCTGTGAAAAAATTGCCTTCTATGCTAACATGTCCATTAATTTTACCATTGTTCCAATAGAAATGTACCCATTTCTGAGAGAGACTATCACAGCAGACTTCCTGTTATCCTGGCTCTTACAATTTTTCTTCACACTCTTCTATAAGATTCCGATGCTGAGTCATAGAGGAGCTGTGGGGTAGATGTATCCCGTGGGGCTAGGCTCCCACTGTTGATCTCTGTATTGTTTGCAAATGTGGTTTTCTGTGTGGGTTTCCATTTGCTGTAGACTGGTTTATTTGATGAGAAATGGTAGTACCTACACTGTGAGCATAAGAATAAGATTTAAAATGCAGTAAGAAATTATATCACTCTGGCAAACAGGCAGTGTTGGATTCTTTTCTGCGGCCTCAGCAGCTTCAGAAAAGCGAGCTGTTTCTAGTATCAGGTATGATTTACCTCCTGGTAGGTGGGCCTTAAGTCCTCAAGTGCCACCAAATGTCCTTTTCTATACATCTTGCCAGGTTAGTAATTGTAAGGACTCATAGGTGTGACAGCGGGTGTGAGTGCTAATTGTTTTCCTCCCTGGAAAGTGTGCTCAGTATTTTCTGAAATCAATGAAGCAAGACTGTCAGAAAGTGGCTTTCAGGTCAGATCCATCTTGAATCATCTGGGTTCTGTATCCCAAAACACTTTAACAATAGGGACCCATCCTCAGTTCCTAAAAGGGACAGCCAAGGGCTACAGTCATAATCTGTTTTGCTTGCAGAGGTTTTTGGAGTTTTCTGACCAGTCATTCAAAATAAGGTTCCTCATGCCTACTATTGTAGTTTTGTTAGTCTGTGTTTCTAGCCCAAGTGTGTGGGGTTGGGTGAGGAATGTATACATACATTTACATGTATTGTATATAATCTTAGGAAATATAAACCAATGAGTCCTGAGGTTTTAAATAACCTTAGTGTTATTTAATATAATCTTTTCTACATCTATCCATTTACCTACATATTATGATTTTATTTTTCTTCACACCTGAATAGTATTCTATTATGCATGTGTATCACAATTTCATCATAGTTCATCAGTTAAAGGAAATTTAGTTTCCATTTCCTGACTATTGTAACTGGGGCAACTTTAAACATTGCTGAGAAAGTATATGTCATCTAGGAAGTTAAATGCATTCCTTTATGAAGAAAATCATAAATATATTTGTCAGGATTTCTGGCAAGTGGTAGATATGCTGGTAAACACAGTATTTCAACATGGCGCCCCGACATGCTGTGTACTTTCATCTATATGCATGAGCAGGTGTGATCATGTAAACTTTGCGTGCTGCACAAGCCCTTATAAGACAAAAGTCTGCCTTGCTCTTTCTTTCTCCTCCTCCTGTTCTTCTTCTCTTCCCATGCATTTCCATGAGTGTCTGCATCACAATCCTATTAAATAAATTCTAGTGTGAATAACAATATTGTCTTGTTTCATATTTAAAATTCCAATGAGTGCACTTTGAGTGTAGAAGGTACCATTCTGTTGACTGTGGTCCTTAACTGAATAAAGAGAAAAGTGATCAAAGGGGGGGGGAGAATAAAAGCAACACTTGTATGTTTATCTAAGTATACATGGAAATATGGAAATAAGAGAAAATGTATTAACAATATAGGAAAATTTGTAAAATTAAAGTTAAACAATATTAGTATTATCACTCTATTATCCACTGCCATTTTATTGGAGTGCATGGAAGCTGGGGTGCTTGGATCTTTGCATACATTGAGGCCAGAGGTAAGTAGATCTAGGATGTCAGTTTTCATTTTCTGCACTTCTGCTATTATCAGTCTGTCTGTCTGTCTTCTATCTATCTTGCGAAGAAGTCATGACATAATAAAATACAACAGTTGACTTGAGAAAAGAATGATTGGTACACCTAGAAGTCCAGATCTGAAAGCTAACTATGGAGTCTACTATAGCATCTGCCCTGAGCTTTTACAGTTAGACCATAAAAGCAAAGTAATCATTCTGTTAGCTACTGCTAGCCATCTGCTTGAACTAGGCATGGTTATCAAATTAATTGGATAGTTGGCATTTACTGGTTGCCCGAGGTTTCTTTTTATTTGTGTTGTAATTTGTTTTTTCCTTAGTTTTATTCATATTATATTATGAATTCATATCTATTATGTATTATATTATGTACTTCAGTAGCCATAGCTAGCCAAAAGTTGGAATGAATGCTGGACTTAAAAAAAAAAGATTGGCCAAAAACTAGAGACATGGTTCACAACCCCTTTGACAAACTTCTATCTACAAAAATATTTACATTACAATTTATAAGAGTAGCAAAATTACAGTTGTGAAGTGGCAATGAGGTAATTTTATTGCTGGGGGTCCCCACAACATAAGGAACAGTATTAAGGGGTCACAGCATTGGGAAGGTTGAGAGCCACTGTCCTGGAGCCTTTACTGACGTCCAGGTTTTCTCTGCTCAGATCTACTGTGGGAGGTAGGAATTTCTAGGAAGCCCATTCTGACACCTGTTCTCTGGATGCTTTAAAGCACAGTGTGAGAAATAGCATACAAGTGAGAAGTGCTATGAGTGGCAGAACTCAGGACAGGATCAGCTAGACTGCAGCATGGCTGAGCTACTTCCCTGGGATGTCAGAGGTAAAACAGTCCTTGATATTGACCCCACCACTGTGTGGGATAGCAGAGCTTTACATTGGCAAAGGACCAATCATCAGGTATAGACTGTTCCAGGGTAGGAATGTGACCCTGGGCAAGGTGGCTTTTCTCAGCTAGTGGCAATTTCTAAAGAGAGGCTCAGCAGACAACTGTCAGCTGCCAACAATAAACAGTTAAGAGAACTGTGCACTTCAGTTCTCACATGGAAGCACACCACAATATCTACTACAATGATTTGAAATAGCATCTCACTATGTTATTGTAGTTTATAGTATGTGTGAACTAACCCAATGAACTGCCTGCTTATTTATATATATATATATATATGCATATAATGTCTACTTTTTTGCATTTAAGTTGTAAATATTTTCATTTTCAATTTGAGTTTTTTGAATATATTCTTTGCATTTTGTTTAGTATACTACATTTCTTAGCTTTTTGTATTTTTTCTTTCTATTTGACCTCTAAGAACACTGTATTATTTATAGATAAATATTTATAAGTAAGTTTATTTAGTCTTTTCAGAATTTTATTTTACTAAACTTAATATTTGTTCTATTCAGAATTTCTTCTGGAGTATAATTTAAGGCAAAGACCTAAATTATGGATATATATGTGTATGTGAATATGTTTATGTGTGATGCATGTATATGTATATTTATGTTCAATTTATGTGTGTGGTGTGTGTATATGATATATGTGTGTATGTATGTATATATATATGTATAAATGATGTATTTTTAGGTGTGTGATGTGTGTCTCTGGGCCTGCATGTTTATGAATGTATATGCATACATGTGTGTGTATTATATATATTTATGTGTGTGTGGTGTTTCTGTATGTGTGCATGATATATATGTGCATGTAAATGTATTTGATGTATGTTTATATGTGTGATGTGTATATGTGTGTGGAGGGAGTGTTTCCTAGACAACTCAATAATTTTCTAAAACCATATTTGACACATTTCTCATCTTCAGACTTTCATATACTATAGTAATTGCATCATTGTGTCAAATTTTGTCTGTGTGATATTGAATCATCCAATTAATCTATTTTAATTTGTGTCAAAACTATGTAACATGAAATATTATAATTTAATATTTTATAATTATTATTTGTAATTATAAAATAATTAAAGTCATCAGAGTGAGCAGCCTATAGATACAGCAGTAAGTGATTACAGTTCTTATATGTCTAAAATCTGCATTTTTTGCTTATATTAAGCATATATAGTCCTGCATTTCTCATAGTCACATCTATGCATTTGGACATTGGACAGATGTTTAAGTTCTATCTGGAAGTCTTGCTTTTTTGTCTTCCTCCCCATATCTGTTTTTGCTAGTAGATTATTATTACTTTAAAATAAACTTTTAGTTTACTTCTTTTCAAATTGTTTATATTTTCATCCCCCAAACTGTACACATAATAAAATAAAACTACATATTTACTGAGTATTGAATGAGTGAGATAGTTTCCATTTATGTCATCTCTATGACTCTTGAGTTCTCTAAGTTACATGTACTGTCAAGATTATCTCACAATTTGAAAAGAAAATAACAAAAAATAGCTGAATTGAAATATGCTAAAATATTATGTACATATCTACTTGTCTCACTTTTCTAAGATGTTGCAGTTTGATAGATGTTTCATGTTTATGAAGTGACCAGCTGACTGACCTTCACACAGTATGTTTGTGGAGTAAAATTCACAAGGCTCTGTGTGCATGCTACTACCATTAGCTCGACTTTCAAGAAACTCGTCAAACCAAAATCTCAACAGCTCCAAACATAATTGGAACGTCCAAAGTTTATAAAATGAGCTAGATAGGCATTTCTTTTAATTTGATTTTTTATTTAGTTCAGACATAGACTGAGAGATAGACAAGACATAATTTGTGAAGACAGGAGAAAAAAAATAAAAAATTGGGGTTTCGTGTTCAAAAAGCCATAAAGAAATTCAAGGTAGTGACAGAGTACTTTGGCCCTGCAGATGCCTCAGTCAAAGCCTGCCCAGGATAGATTATAGCCCATCTGTGCAAGCTGAGAGGTAACAAGGAAGACCCTGTGATTAAGGCCCTGGGGGAAAACACAGGTTGGCTGCAGATGAAAGTCCAACAGTGGCAGTTTATTGGCATGAAGAATCCTCTATTATTGTCTCTAATTCAGGGTTAGTTTCAGAAATTTGATTGTATTAAGCTCATTTCTAAGTCTCAACATAGTGTCTCATTTCCAGTTTCTTTGGTAATCCCATATCAGAATTCATGAAATAACAGCTTCTTGCAGAGTGCTTGCTTGTGTGCGTGGTGAGGATAAAATACAATTAGAATCTTATTTGTGTTGTTAACATGTCAGTTTTGATGGAGCATTTCAAACGTCCCTTAGGAGGGTGTTTCATATCAGCAGTGGCCATGTATGTGCTAAGGACTGGAGCAGCAACCAAAATTTTCTCTCATTACCATGACTTCCTGGAAGGATAGTCTTCTCCAAATGTTATAAGCAAAGTCATTGAGAAAGAATTACATCATATTAGAATGAGGATGTTATAGACAATGATTATGTTATTTGTCTTGAGTTTAGACAGTTTGAACTAATATATGAAATGATTTTCTTTGGGGAGGAAAATAATATCAAAATATATTACCCCAAACCTCTCAGGAGTAAGTAGGAAATAGAAATATATTTCCTTTGGCAGTTGATTCCTCAGCATACTAGTTATGCCCAAACAAGTAGAGAGATTTTCTTCTTGACATCTGTTTTATTTCATTTCTTGCCTTTTCCAGAATTCAAGCTGTCAGCTCTTGCTCTGTTAACAATGGGGCTTATGAGCCAGGCTGTATTCAGATCACTGTTGAATACTCCAGGCATGGGTGCTTTCCACAGTGCTAGCTCATATGAAATGGTAAATGCTGAAAGGAAGGTGCTGTCAGCATGCATCCCTTGCTGTAAAGTAGCAGCATGTAAGAGCAGTAGCCTTCCTTCAACACTATGTGGCATTTTGCAATACTGTTTGAAGTCATATTTTCCCACAATCTGGCTCTCTCATTATTGCCCATAAACAACAACTAATGCCTTTTTGATTTTTTTTGTTTGTGCAACCATTTGGGGCTCTAGGCTAGAAGGTTTTTCCTTTTGAGGAAGGACAGTACCTATCTCAATACTATATGTGGTGGTGAGCTGTGGTAAGATTCAAAAATTTAAAATGATCCTGGATATCCTATTGAGTTGGCTAAAAAAAATCACAAAACAAAGATTTTCAGAATATTGCTTAACTGTTTACTGTAAGCAGATTGAGTGAGGGCTTTCATTCTCTGATATATATTTTCTTCCAAGAGAAAGGCTGGATATATTCATTGCAATTCATAGTAGTGGTTCTGATTAAATGTATGTCTCTGATTTTATTTTTCTTGGAGTTTTTTTTTTTTTTTAATAGTGCCAGCTCAGCTTTTTAGCAGGGGTTCAGTTGGTGAAGCACTTGCATTGCAGGCAAAAGACCTGAGTTTGGCTCAATTCATGAATATGAGTTTGAAACATGAAATAGCTAAGCATCTGACTAGCAACACCAGGAAGATCCTGCCTCATAAAGATGTGCATGGTTTACAGGGAAACACATGAAATTTCTTCACTGGTCTAAACCCACACATGAGTGCATATGAGTATACATACATACACACACACACACACAGAGAGAGAGAGAGAGAGAGAGAGAGAGAGAGAGAGAGAGAGAGAGAGAGAGAGAGAGAGAGAGAGAGAGAAAGAGAGAGAGAGAGACTTTCTAGATGATAAATTATTTTTCTGAACATCTCTGTGTAGAAAGGAAATACAAAAGCTGGCAATATGATTACAACTTTCAGTCCCAAGCCACATCTTTTGGTGTTATATTTTATTTTGTTTTATTTCTTATCCCTGGATTCCAGTATCTTCCCATCTTTTAGTTTCCTTATGAGTTCCCCTCCAGCCAGATGACAATGCTCCTTCAGTTCCCTGCCTCTCTTTGGCAGCTTCTTCACTCTCAAGGACATACACTGCAGATCTTAGGAGTTCTTTGACCATGAATCTTTATTAGACCCCTTGAAGTGATGTAAAAATTGATTGCTTTTGATTTCTGTTCAACCTACAGTTTGTTTTCTAAAACAGAAAGCTGGGAGACTGTCTGACTTAGCTTCCCATTTCAAAGTGATAGTAAGGATGATGGTTATAGACACAAAGAAAAACATCTTATGTGTTTCATAAAGGAAGAGAATATCGAGTTCTTTGTGACTGAGGCATGTTTTATCTGAGTATATATGCATGGTTTGTTCTGTAGCATTTCATTATGGTAAGCTGTGGGAAGCAGCAGGGGCAGATCCCTGAGCATCAGCCAGAGTGGGTCTAAACTAATGTCACTAAATTCTTAGTTTCATAAACGTATTTAGTGATTCAGGCTTATGTAGTCCTGGTGGTTCCCAAACTCACTATGTTATGGAAGTCAATGAATTTAAGTTCCAATCTCCCTCTGTCTACCTCTAAAGTGTTAGAACTATAAGAGAACACTGCTACACCAAGTTTACATACTGTTAGGAAATGAAATTTATGAACAATACTAGTTCAGCACCTTCCAAATTCTACCAACTGAGCTACATCTCCAGCACTCAGATTCATTGACTTTAGTAGCTAATGTCCACTACTCACATTTGCATGTCCTGGGATCATTAGCTGACCATATTAAAAAGTAGGAGGGAGTAAAGTATTAATTTATTAAAGTTTCTTACTTTTAGAATTATATGCATCACCAAGACAGCTTATCAGGCAGTCCAGAGGGCTTCAATACTAAGACTGCTATACATGGGATGGCAACAGAGACCCAAGGTCCTTTTCTTGTGTTGTTCTGGGATACTTAGCAAAAAGTGTAATAGAGGCTTATTTTTCTTATTGACATTAGCATTTTCTTTGCTGATCTCTGTTCAGTGGAAGCAGGTGTCATATATGTTCATCTCATCTTTATTGACAAGAACTGACATTTTTCCATCTGGTCAACACTGAATATGTCACCTGTGTTTTGTGCAGTGGGGGACCAAGAGTAATTTATTTCTTTCCCCAAGAAGGGGTACAGATCAATTCAATCCCACGTGCTTAGGAATAGGGAGTGCAAATTGTTCATTGCTTGAGCTTTATTGTTTTTTTTTTTGAAAATGTATAGAAAGAAATGGTAAACACAGATACCTCTTTTCTTTAGATCACACCTATTTTGTAATGCTGTTCTTCTTTGTACCTCAGTTTACCCTTGTGAGATTGTTCTAAATGCCCATTATTCACTGTAATTAAAAAATCCACAGATTTTCAAGCTGATAGACTGATAGGCAAAAAGCCACTGGTACAGCAGAAAGATAAAAAACCAGAAGAGACTACTAGGGTTGCCATGAGAAGCTTATTATTCCTTAGTGTGTCATGAGAATATAACACCAAGAGAGTTCCCCTGTATCTTACATCCTTCAGGCCTGTGATTTCCAGTCTCTACCTACATTGACATGCAAGTTCCCTATTGAAAACAATACCTCTTCTCTGTGCATTCGTTTGTTTACCTGGTACTTATAGCTTTCTGGTATCATTACCACTGTTATTTCTGTGTCTTTTGTTTGATTGAGTCAATGAACAACTCCTTAAGAATGAAGCATTTTCCCATAAAATACAAGTGGTTCTTTTAGTTTTGTTTTCGCCATAGAAATCCAGGGGTCGTACTGGATTGTATAGCATTTTTGTCAACTAATATGATTATTATTTAATTATTATCTTGTGAATATATTTCTGAGCCAGATAAAATAGAACATCTCACATTCTGAAATGTAAAATATTTTTATCAGATATAAAAATTAAAAATTCCACATATTAATAAAAAATTCAGGATTCACTAAAAATAGTGCATGGAATTCCCTTCAGATAATGTACATAAGGTATATATAAATCATAAATAAATTTTGTGTTTATGCTTGAGTGCATTCTCAAATTATTTTGTTACATGTACACAAATATTCCAGACTTTAAAAAACATATAAAATTGGAATTACTTTGGGTACAAATCTTTTAAGAAAATGAATACTCCACTGATATTATATATCTTGTAATAATTATAATCCTGAACAAATATAGCAAAATACCTTTGGTAATTTTTCCACTATCTAATAACATGAATTTTTACATTTTTGTCACTCAAAACAACATTGCAATAAAAAGTCTTTTAACTATACTTTAATTTTCAACCCTAATTATTTTCTTAATCTGAATTTTTTAAAATGTAATTGTGAGATCAAATATCATAGGACTTTTGATATGCACTCAAAAGTTGGAAACTGTGTTGCTCACATTGAGAATAATCTCATCCACAGGGAATGCTCTCACTTCCACAGGGAATGCTCTCACATCCATAGGAATGTTCTCACATCCATAGGAATGCTCTCACTTCCACACTGACTGCTGACACATCCACGGGGAATGCTCTCATATCCACAGGGAATGCTCTCACATCCACAGGGAATGCTCTCAC
Source organism: Sigmodon hispidus (assembly GCA_004025045.1). NCBI lineage: Eukaryota > Metazoa > Chordata > Mammalia > Rodentia > Cricetidae > Sigmodon > Sigmodon hispidus. The sequence goes on along the minus strand of PVIH01004754.1, from coordinate 109,715 downwards.
ATTCATAGGAATGCTCTCACTTCCACACTGAATGTGAACACATCCACAGGGAATGCTTTTATGTTCATTTTCCCCAGACTTGCCAGTTTGAAAGTTATTACCAGAAAACCCAAGAACAGAAGACAAAGAGTAGGAATGCTTTTCTTAGAGCACTTTCCCAAAGAATGAGAGCACAGAGGATAGGATGGGGCTTTCTAGAGTAGAATGCATACATTGGAGAGTCAGCGTTGGCACCAGGAAGGGCACAGTTTGTACTCCTGTCTGCCTGTGCCCCCCAAGGGGCTATTATTAAGGTGGTAAAAAAAAACAACATTCTGACAAGGATGATGCTTTCATGGATTTGAAAAGACTTTGCTTTCTTTTTTTTTTTTTCCTTTTTTTTAAATTTTATTTTCTTTTTTTTTCTTCTTTATTTTGTATTTAACAAAAAAACAGTAGCATGAATTTAAAATGAGGGAAAGTAAACAATAACTATGAAGAGGATAAGAATCATAAGCATGGCTTATCAAGGGTGGTAATGCAAATAAGATTGCTACACATATATTTACTATGCGTTCAGCTTTCCCTCTGAAATTTTTTTTTCCCATCCCTGTATATCCTTATTCAAGGTCCCTTCCCCCTCCCACCACATCTTGACATTTTTCTTCTCTGCAACTCCCCAACCCTTCCCTGGGCAGGGAGCAGACAGTCCTATGGTCCCACTGACCCAATAATGCTTGGATCAGTCTCCATTCCTGGCCAAATCCAGTTTTGTCCCCTCTCCCTCAAGAGTGAGTCAGGTGTTCCTATAGTTGGAGTGGGGTTCGAAGGGTCAGTCCAGGGTGTTTCTGATCCCAAGCTGTTCAGTGATTGTGTTTTGCCGCTTGGGCATGTTTGGTTTTTTTTTTCTTGTTTGTTTGTTTAGAACCCACTAGTGAGTGAGTACATCCCCTGCTTATCTCTCTGAGATTGTGATACCTCACTCAGGAGGATATTCTCCATATCCATCCATTTGCCTGTGAATTTTAGGATATCATTTTTTCTTACTGCTGAGTAGTATTCCATTGTGTAGATGCACCACAGTTTGTTAATCCATTCTTCAGTTGAGGGACATTTAGGTTATTTCCAGGTTCTTGCTATTACAAATAATGCTGCTATGAACATAGTTGAGCTAATACCTTTGGTATGTGAATGTGCCTCTTTAGGGTATATACCCAAAAGTGGTATTGCTGGGTCCTTGGGGAGATTGATTCTCAATTTTCTGAGAAACCTCCATATTGCATTCCAAAGTGGCCTGTGCCTTTTATCTTAGCCAATCTAACAGGTATTAGGTGGTATCACAAAGTTGTTTTGATTTCATTTCTCTGATGGCTAAAGATGAAGAGCACTTTTTCAGGTGCCTTTCAGCCATTTGTAGTTCCTGTGCTGAAAATTCCCTTTTTAAATCTGTACCCCATTTTTTGATAGGGTTTTTCAGGATTTTGGGCTCTAAGTTCTTGAGCTCTTTATATATTTTAGAGATCAGTCCTCTATCACTTGTTGGGTTGGTGAAAATCTGTTCTCATTCTGTAGGTTGCCGTTTTGTCCTATTGACAGTGTCCTTGGCTTTGCAGAAGCTTCCCAGCTTCAGGAGATCCCACTTATTGATTGTTGGTCTTAGTGCCTGTGCCACTGGTGTTATATTTAGGAAGTGGTCACCTGTGCCAATTTGTAGAAGTGTATTTCCCACTTTCTTTTCTATCAAGTTCAAAGTGGTTGGGTTTAAGTTGAGGTCTTTAATCCACTTGGATTTGAGTTTTGTGCAGGGTAACAGGCTCGGATCTATTTGCATTTTTCTACACACTTCCATCCAGCTATACCAACACCATTTGTTAAACATACTATTCTTTTTTCCATTGAATGTTTTGGGCCTCTTTGTCAAAGATCAGGTGTTCATAGGTTTTTGGGTTAATGTCTGGATCCTCAATTCTATTCCATTGGTCCACAAGTCTGTTTTTATGCCTGTACCAGGCTGTTTTTATTACTGTAGCTCTATAGTATAGCTTGGAGTCAGGCATGGTGATACCTCCTGAGGTTCTTTTGTTGAGTAAAATTGTTTTGGCAATCCTGGCTTTCCTGTCATTCCAAATGAAATTGAGTATTGTTCTTTCAAGGTCCAAAAAATATTGTGTTGGGATTTTGATGGGCAGTGCATTGAATCTGTAGATTGCCTTTGGTAGAATTGCCATTTTTACTATGTTGATCCTACCGATCCAGGAACATGGGAGAGCTTTCCATTTTCTGATATTCTCTTCAATTTCTTTCTTCAATGATTTAAAATTTTTGTCAAATAAGTCTGTTACTTCTTTGGTTATAGTTACTCCAAGGTATTTAATACTATTTGCAGCTAATATGAAGGGTAATGTTTCCCCTATTTCTTTTTCAGCTCTTCTATTTTTAGTGTATAGAAGAGCTACTGATTTCTTTGAGTTAATCTTGTATCCTGCTACATTGCTGAAGGTGTTTATCAGCTGTAGCAGTTCCTTGGAAGAATTTTGTGGGTCACTTATGTATACAATCATATCATCTGCAAATAGCGATAGCTTCACTTCTTCTTTTCCAATTTGTATGCCCTTAATCTCTTTTTGTTCCCTTATTGCTTTAGCTAAAACTTGGAGAACTATATTGAATAGATAAGGGGAGAGAGGACATCCTTGTCTAGTTCCTGACTTTAGTGGGATTGCTTTGAGTTTTTCTCCATTAATTTTGATACTGGCTGTCGACTTCTTGTAAATCTCCTTAATTATATTTAGGTATTCTCCCTGTATTCCTGATCTCTCCAGGGCTTTAATCCTAAAGGAGTGTTGGATTTTGTTAAAGGCTTTTTCTGCATCTAAGGATACGATCATGTGGTTTTGTTCCTTTAGTTTGTTTATATGATGGATAACATTTATTGTTTTTCATATGTTAAACCAGCCCTGCATTTCTGGGATGAAGCCTACTTGGTCATGGTGGATGATATCTTTTATGCATTGTTGTATACGGTTTGCCAAAATTTTGTTGAGAATTTTCGCATCAATATTCATGAGGGAAATTGGTCTGTAGTATTCCTTCTTTGTTGTGTTTTTGTGTGGCTTGGGTATTAGGGTGATTGTGGCCTCATAAAAGGAATTTGGCAATATTCCTTCAGTTTCTACTGTGTGAAATAGTTTGAGGAGTAACGGTAGTAATTCTTCTTTGAATCTCTGGTAGAATTCGGCACTGAAACCATCTGGACCAGGGCTTTTATTTTTGGGGAGGTTTTTAACAACAGTTTCAATTTCCTTAAGGGTTATAAGCCTGTTTAGGTAATTAATCTGATCTTCATTTAATTTTGGTAGATGGTACCTGTCCAGAAAGCTGTCCATTTCTTCTAGGTTTTCCATTTTTGTGGAATATAGATTTTCAAAATATGACCTGATAATTCTCTGTATTTCCTGGGGGTCTGTTGTTATGTCCCCTTTTTCATTTCTGATTTTGTTGATTTGGACACTCTCTCTCTGTTTTTTTTTTTTTTTTTTTTTTTTTTTTTTTTTTTTTTTTTTTTTTTTTTTTTTGATTAGTTTGGCTAAGGGCTTATCTATCTTGTTAACTTTCTCAAAGAACCAACTCTTAGATTCATTGATTCTTTGTATTGTTCTTTTTGTTTCAATTGTATTGATTTCGGCTCTAAGTTTGATTATTTCCTGCCATCTACTCCTTCTAGGTGAGTTCGCTTCTAATTGTTCAAAGGCTTTCAGCTGTGCTGTTAGGTCTTTAGTGTGGGATTTCTCTAGGTTTTTCATATAGGCATCTAGCACTATGAATTTTCCTCTTAAGACTGTTTCCATTGTCTCCCACAAGTTTGGATACGTTGTAGATTCATTTTCATTGAATTCTAGGAAGACTTTGATTTCTTTCTTATTTTCTTCCTTGACCCAAAGATGGTTCAGCTGATTGATGTTTAGTTTCCATGAGTTGGTAGGCTTTCTTTGGGTTTTGATGTTGTTGAACTCTAACTTTAGGCCCTGGTGGTCTAAATGTTATGTTACAAGGGATTATTTCCATTTTTTTGTATCTGCTGATATTTGCTTTATGACCAATTTTGTGGTCAATTTTGGAGAAAGTTCCATGAGGAGCTGAGAAATATGTATATTCCTTTGCCTTTGGGTGGAAGGATCTGTAGATATCTATGAAATCCATTTGCATCATAACCCCATTTAGACTCCTTATTTCTCTGTTGAGGCTCTGTCTGGTTGATCTATCCAGGGTTGAAAGTGGGGTATTGAAGTTTCCCACTATTAGGGTGTAAGAATTGATGTGGGATTCGAGCTTTAGCAGTGTTTCTTTTACATATGTAGGTGCCCCTATATTAGGAGCATAAATATTTAAGATTGAAATCTCCTCTTGACCAATTTTTCCTGTGATGAATAAGTAGTGACCATCTTGGTCCCTTTTAATTGCTTCTAGCTTAAAGTCTACTTTGTTAGATATTAGGATTGCAACCCCTGCTTGTTTCTTAGGACCATTTGACTGGAAAATCTTTTCCCAACCCTTTATTCTAAGCCTGTGTCTGTCTTTGCAGCTTAGGTGTGTTTCTTGTAGGCAACAGAAGGATGGCTTCTGTTGTTGTATCCATCTTGTTAGTGTGTGACGTTTTATAGGA
>PVIH01004754.1:0-96598 GCA_004025045.1 Sigmodon hispidus | reverse complement strand
AAAACATCCAGGAAATTTGGGACATCATGAACAAACCAAACCTGAGAATAATTGGAATAGAAGAAGGAAAAGAATACCAGCTCAAAGGCACAGTTAATATATTCAGTAAAATCATAGAAGAAAACTTTCCCAACCTAAAGAAAGAAATGCCTAGAAAGATACAAAAACCTTACAAAATATCAAATAGATTAGACCACCCCAAAAAAGCCTCCTCACATAAAAATCAAGCCACAAAACATACAGAACAAAGAAAAAGTATTAAGAGCTACAAAGGAAAAAGGCTAACTAACCCATAAAGACAGACTCACCAGAATTACACCAGACTATTCAATGAAAACAATGAAAGAAAGAAGTTCCTGGTCAGACATTTTACAGACACTAAAAGAGCATGGCTGCAAACCCAGACTACTATACCAAGCAAAACAATCAATCAATCAATCACTATAAATATAGGAAACAAGATATTTCACAACAAAGTCACATTTAAACAATACCTATCTACAAACCTGGCCTTACAGAAAGCACTGGAGGGAAAACTCCAACCTAATGAACCCAGATACACACATGAATCCACAATGAATAATGCCACAGAAGAAAAGCCCAAAGAAAGGAAATATACACAAGCTACCACCAAAATAACAGGAAATAAAAATCAGTGATCATTAATATCCCTTAATATCAATGAACTCAATTCACCTATAAAAAGACACACCCTAACATGATGCATGCAAAAACAAAAACCATCCTTCAGCTGCATACAAGAAACACATCTCAACTTCAAAGACAGACACAGGCTCAGAATAAAGGGTTTGGAAAAGATTTCCAATCAAATGGTCCCCCAAAACATGCTGGTGTAGCCATCCTAATATCTAACAAAATAGACTTCAAACTAAAATAAATCAAAAGAGAACAGGATAGAAATTACTTATTCATCACAGGAAAATTCCATCAAGATCAGATCTCAATCCTGAATATTTATACAGAGAACTGGCCCACTACAGTCATCCATCACAATAAAGTAGGCTTCACCATAGAAATGCAGGGATGGTGCAACATAAGAAAAACTCTAAATGTCATTCATCACATAAACAAAATGAAGGGGGAAAAAAAACATATTATCACCTCCTTATATGCTGAAAAGCCTTTGACAAAATCCAACACTTCTTTATGATAATAGCCCTAAAGACATCATGAATAAAGGAAAAATAACTAAAAATAATAAAGACAATTTGCAACAAGCCAATGGCCAACATCAAACTAAATGGAGAAAACTCAAAGCAATCCCACTAAAACAGGAACTAGACAAGGATGTCCTCTCTCCACTTATCAATTCAACACAGTTCTCAAAGTTTCAGCTAAAGCAATAAGAGAATGAAAGGAGATTAAGGGGATACAAACTGGAAAAGAAAAAGTGAGACTATCTCTATTTGCAGATGATATGATTGTAAATATAAGTGACCCACAAAATTCTATGAGGAAACACTACTACAGTTAATAAACACATTCAGAAATGTAGCAGGATACAAGATTAACTCAAAAAAAAAATCAATAGCTCTTCTATATACTAAAGATAAAAGGGCTGAAAAAGAAGTAAGGGAAACATTACTCTTTATAATATCTGCAACAGCATTAAGTACCTTAGTGTAACTCTATCCAAAGAAGTAATAGATCTATTTGATGAAAACTTTAAATCACTGAAGAAAGAGTTTGAAGAAGATACCAGAAAATGGAAAGATCTCCCATGTTCCTGGATAGGTAGGATCAACATAGTAAAAAATGCCAATCTTACTAAAAACAATCTACAGATTCAATACAATCCTCATCAAAATCACAACACATTATTTTGAAGGCCTTGAAAGAACAATACTCAATTTCATTTGGAATACCAGGAAAGCCAGGAGGCATCACCATTCCCAACTTTAAGCTATACTATAAAGCTACAGTAATAAAAACAGCCTGGTACTAGCATAAAAACAGACTTGTGGATCAATGGAATCAAATTGAAGACCTTGACATTAACCCACACACCTATGAACACCTGATTTTTGACAAAGAGGGCAAACATATTCAATGGAATAAAGACAGTATTTCCAACAAATAGTGTTGGCATAACTGGATGGTAGTATGTAGAAAATGCAAATAAATACAAACCTATCACCATGCACAAAATTCAAATCCGAGTGGATCAAAGACCTGAACATAAACCCAGCTAAACTGAACTTGATAGAAAAGAAAGTGGAAAATACCCTCCAATGCATTGACACAGGTGACCACTTCCTAAATATAACACTAGTAGCACAGACACTAAGAACAACAATCAGTAAGTGGACCCTCCTGAAATGGAGAAACTTCTGTAAGGCCAAGGACACAGTCAATAAGGCAAAAATGACAGCCTACAGAAGGGGAAAAGAGTGACAGAGGACTGATCTCTAAAATATATACAGAACTCAAGAAACTAGAGCCCCAAACCCCAAATAACCCAAATAAAAAATGGGTTTCAAAACCAAAAAGGGAATTCTCAGCAGAAGAATTACAAATGGCTGAAAGACACTTGAAATATTACTCAACATCTTTAGCCATCAGAGAAATACAAATCAAAACAACTTTGAGATACCACCTTACACCTGTCAGAATGGCTAGGATCAAAAACACAGTTGACAGCCTATGCTGGAGAGGTTGCAGAGCAAGGGGAACACTCTTCCATTGTTGATGAGAGGGTAAACTTGTTCAGCCACTCTGGAATGCAGTATGGCAGTTTCTTAGAAAACTGGGACTCAATCTTCCCAAGGATCCAGCAATACCTCTATTGGACATATACCCTAAAGACGCACAGACGCACTCCAAAGGCATTAGCTCAACTATGTACATAGCAGCATTACTCGTGATAGCAAAAACCTGAAAACAACCTAGACGCCCCTCAACTGAAGAATGGGTTAACAAATGGGGGAACATCTATACAATGGAGTAAAAAAAGCTCAGCAGTAAAAAAAAAAAAAAAATGACATCCTAAATTTGTAGGCAAATGAATAGATTTGGATCTTGAGCTGGTTATCACAAACCCAGAAAGATAAGCAGGAGATATATTCACTTATTACTGGATTTTAGATTAAAAGCAAATAATACCCAAGCTGCAAAACACAACCACTGAACAGCTTGGGATCTGAAGGAGCTTAAGAGAGACATCTAGGGAGTCACCTAGGAACAGGGGTTGCAACCAAGAAGAGGGGGAATAAATCATAAGAGAAAAAGATGATTGAGTGAGAGGAACAAGAAGGAAGAACAAAAGAGATGGAGATCTTAATAGAGGAAGCCAATGTGTGGTTGGAAAGTCCAGGTGCTAGGGAAACTTTTAATAACTGACAGGATGTCCCTGGCTAGGTCTCCAATTAATAGTGAAGATGTTGCCTAAACAAGATTTCCCTTATTATGACCAATGACTCTTAATTCCTGTTCTTTTGTTGTTGGTGGTGGTGGTAGTAGTGAATGTTTGTGTGTGTGTGTGTGTGTGTGTGTGTGTGTGTGTGTGTGTGTGTGTGTGTGTTCCTGCATATAGTTAACCCCCTTAGGTTGGAGTTTTCTTTCTAGTACCTTCTATAGGACTGCATTTGTGGATAGATATTGTTTAAATTAGACTTTATTATGAAATAGCTTATTTTCTCCATCTACACTGAATGAAATGTTGCTTAGTACAGTAATCTGTGGTCTTTTAGATTCTATCAGACTGTTGTACAGTCCATTCTTGCTTTTGGTCTTCATTGAGAAGTGGCACTATTAGGAGATACAAATTTGTTGGAGTGGGTCCAGTCTTGTTGGAGAAAGTTTCTCATGGTGTATGCAGACTTTGAGGTTTCCTATGTTTAGGATACCTCTCAATGTCTCATTCAACTTTCTATTGTCTACATGATTTTTGTGACTCTTAGCTACTGCTCCAGACCTTGTCTGGTTGTATTCCATCATGCTCTCTATTATGATGATAATGGACTGAACCTCTGAAACTGTAAACCAGCCATCCCAAATAAATGTTTTCATTTATAATAGTTTTCATGATTATGGTGTCTCTTTACAGCAATAGAAAGCATAACTAAGATGACTTCTATCTCCATTTTCAGGTCTTGAATAGTTTTATTTATTTCCCTCTGCTGTTTGTGTTTTCTTGGATTTCTTTAAGGAATTTGTTCATTTCCTCCTTAAGGGCTTCTATCATCTTCCTAAGATTGGATTTAAGGTCATTTTCTTGTGTTTCTGTGTATCAGAATATTCAGGACATGCTATAGCAGGGTAGGTGGGCTCTGGTGGTACCATATTGCCCTGGGTGTTACTGTTCTCTTATTTTGTCCTCTAGTTATCTGAGTTTGAGGTTATCATCAGTTTGGGTCCTGATTTCTGAGTTTATCTTTGTTGGGTGAATGCTTTTCGGATGTTTTTCATTCTTGACTTCTGTTTCTTCTCTGGCTTTCTGGCCCAAGTGACCTATAGTTCTGGGTAACCAGCAAGTCTTCATATCTAGAAATGTGTCTCTGCTGAGGTTTTGTGACCTACTTGACCTCTAGGATTTAGAATGCTTGCTTTGCTTTGGTGTTCTGGGGTTCTAGGAAACTGGCATGGTCACTGAGGCTCTGGATGCTGGTATGTTCTCTGGCATTTCTAATTCCAGGGTGGCCTCAAGTAGAGCAGATGTTCTCTCCTGTGTTATGGGCCAGGATATGGAGCCCAAGGAAGGAGATGGTGTTGAGGACTTCTGGGTGTGGCTTAGAGGTAGTGGGCAGTTTCTTACCTGGGGTTCTTAGTGCCAGCACAGCCCTTGGTATGGTGGGAGTCTTCTGACAGGGTTGTGGACTAGAATATGGAGTCTGCGAATGGGTTCAAGTAGAAATTTTACCTTAGAATGTTTCACATGTAATAAAATGTGAGTTATTTAATTAATTATAAAATATTTTATAATAATTTAAACATATATGATCATTAATATTGAAAGATAAGAATAGGATACTTCCTCTTTATATTAATACAAGTGCCACTCTTCATTGCAATTGCTTCTATTTACTTGATCTCATTAATAGAAGCTTGAAATAATGTGTTGGTGAAAATCTTTGGAAATTGGTCATTGTTTCCTGAAGTTAAAATTTTACATCTAGACTTATATATTAAATATATGAAATTTTATATGTGATATATAGAACTTTATGTGTTAGTATATATATATTCAATGTGTTGGATATATATTAGGCCAATATATAAATAAAATATCCACATATATGTGTATAAATGGTATAATTATTTATTTAATATATTATATACAACATATTTAATGAAAAAAGGCAACAAATTTGAAAATGCAGGGGTTATGTGGGTGAATGTAGAGAGGACCAAAAAGAAAAATGCTGTGAAATATTGTTCTTGTACACTATAAAGATTTGTTGCTGTGCTGGTTTAATAAAATGGTGATTGGCCAATAGGAAGTATAGGCAGGGCTAGCAGACTAAGGGAATTTGAGGAAGCAGAAGAGCAGAATAGCAGATGCCAGGAGAAAAAGAAGAAGTAAATGAGAATTTTGCTGTGAGAAAAGTACCAAGCTATGTGCCTAAACATAGATAGAATCATGGGTTAGTTTAAGAATAAGGGGCTGGAGAGATGGCTCAGCCATTAAAGGCTAGGCTCACAACCAAAAATATAAGAAGAAGAGTTAGCAAGCAATAACCCTGAGCCATAGGCCAAACAGCTTGTAATTATTATAAGCCTCTTTGTGATAATTTGGGACTGAGGGACTAAAGGTTGGGACCTTAGGGCTATGTAGGACCCGAAATATCCAGCTACAAATGATGTTCCAGCACGGGGCATGTACAACCACATAAAGATTGGGAATTGTTAAAAGGGGTTCTAGAACACAGAAGCAGAGCCAAAATCAGCTTCCTAGTTGTGTCTCTCAAGTGGTCCAGGGTTACAACATGGCAGGTTTGCAGCATGCCAGCTTCATATGCAACAAGTTGGGTTCCCAAAATCTCACAGAAGCCTCAGAAAAAGGAGAACCTGCATATGACAAATTTAAAGTTTCTGTTTATACAGACAAAAAGGGAACAGGGTGAAGCATGGCTTATTGGTAGTAGCATAGCAGAGTTTTCTCCAACGGGCTTTGTTTGCTAGAGGCAAGCAGAGACGTGGCTTCTTTAAGAGAGGCTTCCTGACTCAGCTTTAGTAGCAAAAATCTTGAGGCTCTTTTAAGAAGCTATACTGCTAACATTTATATGAGGTTTATGGGCAGTGACAGTGCTCTACTTGATGGCAGTGTGGACTCTAAATTTCCCAGAGTTGGGGTGGTAAATGTGGTTCCTGCCGATACCTCTGCCATGATGCTAAGTTCTCACACAGGAAAGATCTGAGTGGAGCAAACTGCCATGGTCAATCCTTTAATCATAGCCAAGCCTTGGAAGATTAAAGGCAGAAAAAGAGGTAAGCAGTAAAGACAAATTCAGACAAATAAACAAACCTCTAAAAATATATAGTATTTGGGAGTGAAAAGGAAAAGGGAAAATGATAAAGTCCTTTAAAAAGAAATAAAGTCTCTCTCTCTCTCTCTCTCTCTCTCTCTCTCTCTCTCTCTCTCTCTGTGTGTGTGTGTGTGTGTGTGTGTGTGTGTGTGTATGTGTATGCCATGTAGATATGAAAAATACATAGAGTCTGGATACTATATATTATTATTTTGTCTTTGAATTGTTTGGCTGCTGAGGAAGGAGTAAGAGCTACTAGGAGACATTTGATTATAAATGCTGCTGGATTAATCCACCTATACATTTTGTAAATGACTTGAATCCAAAATTAAATCAAAAGATTATTTACTTTGGAAGAGAAGTTTTCTTTTTATTATCATCAAAAATTAGAGGCTGTGGTTTTATTTTGGGTTAAAGAAAACAAAGTTTGATAAAGGGATATCCCTGAAAAACTTCTGATGTAAACAGATGGCTCAGATGATCCAACATTTCAGAGCATCTCTGTTGCAGTTTCCTCTGAGCTCTGCATTCATAGCAGCTCCAAGGAGACTGGCTGAGATGAAACAGCCTCACAGACTATTCCATTAAGAACTTGTCAATAATGTGAAATTTTCTTTGGGTCCCCACAAGATTACCAGCAATAAGTAGTCTAGAGATCTTTACCCACATTCCCTAGAAAATGAATTATGGATGTTTCTTTGTTTAGAGGTTTGGTTACAATTTTTTATGGATCATGGTCAGGAAAAAAGCTAAACAAAAGAGATTTGATTCAGGGTTCTTTTGAAAAATAAAGAAAAGTGCTGTGGGATTTTGCTCTTGTATACAGGAAGTGGAACATGACATATGAAATGAAGATTAAAATGCATAAAAGGTAATGTATATAATTATTGAATATAAAATATGTGAAACATATTAGTCAATTTTATCAAAAACCTCCTTTTGAAAACCTGGCTAATCTCTTTTAACCAGTATGTGAGTAAGCTTTCATTGCCCGCTATACCAGCACCATCATTCTTGTTTATGTTTGCAGGGGCAGACGTAAGTAACTTTTGAAAGTTTTATTTGCAGTATGACAAGGCAGATAAAAGGAACCAAATTCGGGAAGCTTCAGAGATCAAATTGAGTTGAAGTTTGTCATCAGATTTAAACCATGCAACAGAAAAGATTCTATCAGTTGCACACACGGACATGATCTTGTAGCCAGCACTTCCAGAGATTTCAGTCTCCTTGTTAGGACATTACTACAATTGTTCAGATCTGACTAAAGTCCCAAGGAAGATAAAGAAGGGAGAAATGAGAGGAGGAAGAAGAATGATATAAGGAGAAGAGGATTCCATTTGGGAGCAGAAAACAAAGAATGCATGGGGAGTTGGTTAATAAAAAGTAATTGGAGTGATGGGCTTAAGGTCCACAATGAGGAAGACAGAGAAGTAACTGTGTGAAGGAATCATCGCAAGAAAGACAGAGATGGGGAGCAAGAGAGCTGGAATAGTTCCATGCTATGCTTAATTCATTTGCTTGCACTTCTGACAGTATAAGTCAAAAACAGAGAAATGAGCTAATGGGGTAAGTATCTCAAAAATGAGAATGTAAGGCCATGTTAAGAGGATGGGAGATTGGAAAGGAGAAAGCTGGGGAGTCTTTATGGAAAGACTCAGCTACATGAAGGAATTTTAGAGATGGTTTAGTTGAGTAGTCTTCAAACTCAACTCTCAGGAACTTAGTTGGATTTTACAAGCTAGAGAAAGTAATTCAGAGGAAAGTATGTGTGTGTCTTTATGGACACACAATAGGTAAAGAAGGATATTAAGTTGCCTTTATCACCTAGATCTACTTGAACAAAGTAGCATAAATCAAGTATATTAAACAACATACATTTGTTTTTACAGTTCTGAAAGCTGACAGGTCACCCCCACTTTATTATCTCATTATCCCATCTCTCATATAAATATAATTACCTCCTATTTCAAACTGTGGTGTCATTCTTGAACCAGTCTCCTAAGGACTCACTAATATTCAGTTCACATCATGTAATAGAATTCTTTCAGTATTGTTTTCACTTACTGTTTTCCCAGAGTATCTACATTTAACTCCAGGGTACCAGGCTTTTCCATAAGGCTTCACTTGTGCAAAAAGCTTCTGTTATAATAAAAGATTAGAAACTTCATAATCCAGTTTGAAATCCTCAATAAACAAATGCATGTTGTAATTGAGTCTCTAAGGCAGTAAGTGCTTCTTTAAACACATACGTTCATTTTGAATATTCTGTGAATGCTTGCTATAGGTCAGCAACTGAGATAGGTATTGAAAACACAGTGTGTAAGATTGAAATAATCAAACAGGGGCTAAGTGCTTTTGACAGCTACATAAAACTGTCCATTCAATTATCTGTGACATGGCAATCCTGGGCCAGTGTGGCTTAACATTCAACAATATGGGTGTTCCTCAGCCTCATACTATGGGCTGAACCTCTCCAGACCATGAGATGCCCAGGAACAATACACTTGAAGTAGACATAACCAACTCTGGAGTAACTATAAAGAGGCCAGTCATTCTTACTTTATATACTTACTCAAGGTGAAATCATTACTTTTGTCAATAATTAGAAACAATTTCTTCAGTGTTTTCTTCAGTGCTAGAAACAATTTCTAGCAATGTTCTCAATGCTAAAATTTGACATTTGTATTTCAAACAGACATTGACTTCCGTGTTCCTGTCATCAGCCTGAAATTCTATTACTTTCTGATAGATGAACATGTCCCTTTAAATCCCCCTTTTTCTGTGCCCTTTTGGTGTCATTAACATGCCTAGCTTCAGGAGCTATTGACACACTGATGAAAGCAGATCCTACTGAGATCTTTTTAACTCAGTCCAGGGATCAGTATATGCCATGTGATTTATTTTATTTTTGTGGCTTTATATTTTTTGTTATAAAAGTATTATGTTTTCATTGAAGGAAAGTTGGAAAAGTTGGATAATAAGACACAAATGAGAAATAGTAAAACACACTCACCACCACTCAATTATATGTAGCAAATGTCAACATATTTATTTATATCTTTTTATGTTTTATTTGCATAAATAAATATTGATAGGGTTCTGCTGTGCTTACAGTTTTATAAATTGCTTAAGAAAATAGTTTAAAGTCATCATTTGATACCATCTGAATTTCTACTCTGATTCTTAATGTTGACTTTATGACAGTAACATTTATTTAGGATTTTCTCTGTGCCAGTCAACACTGAAAAGTCATATATATGCAGTGTTTAGTCAGGTTCTCTGAAGAACAAAATCAAAAAGGTGAATATATATACATACATATATATACATACATACACACAAACATGTATGTATATTAAGTGTAATATATATGTATACACACACACACACACACACACACACACACACATATATATATATATATATATAAAGTGAGCTTTCAAATAGCAATAACCAAATAGCCACTCAGTCTCTGAGAACCAGGTTCCCCATCCTTGAGGCCAGTTTTTCATCTCTCAATAGTCCCACAAAAATTGCCTGTCACTGGGGAAGGAGGAGCATGGCAACTCCAAGTTACTCAGTTCACAAGGCTGGTGCCTCTCAGTCTGGTGCTAGGAGTCTAGAAACTTATGGAAGAGCCACTGGTTCCTATTTCAGAGAGAAAACTTGGAAATTCTGGTTCTGCTATCAATGGAGGTATCAGTAGTGCCAATAACAAAAGGACAAATAAACTGGGTGACAGGTGGAAAGACCAACCAAGCAAAAAACAGAACATGCCCTTCATTTTGAAATATGCCCCCCTCCTTTGGGCTGCTTACTGAACATAACTTGACAATTGGTACCACAAAAGGCACTCACATCAATTAAAGTGATCAGGATATTTCTTCTGGTAATGCTTCCTTTTAAGATGACTCTACTTTGCTTCAAGTTGGCATTAAAGTCAAGCAATATCCACTGTGTCATTTAAGTGTGACATCCATCTAGTGTGGTCACATACCTATTTCCTCTGTCAAATGGGACAGAGGACAGTAAACTGTTATTTATTGTCTCAGATTTTACATGTAAGAGACTACACAAATAGAAAACTAGAAATCACAACTGTTTTAAGTCTGGGATTTTCAGCCTGACAAAAATACCTAACCTGTTGTGATGAACTTAACATGATTCCCTATTATTGGATACTGACATTTAAAGATTCACATCATTGTAGTGAGTGTTACTATATATACTTGAATAAATCCTATTCCTATATCTGTTAATTTTCTTAAAATAAATTCCAGTGGTTAGATTATAGAGCCTGTGGGATATTTGCTCAATTAATGGTATTAAATATTTATGCACACTTAAATTATAAGGTACCCCACTCTACCAGACAGATCTAAACTGAAGGCTAAAAATAATAGAACAATGAATTTGAATAGTTGGAGTTCTAGCAAACGATCACCTCTCCATGGATCTTGTGGGAGAAATCTCTAGTAACCACCTTTTAATCTCAGAGTTATAAAATACTTAAGTTAAGATTTGACAAAATCTTCAGAACACAAATTTTTCAGGTATGACAAAAGCTAGTACCCAAAAAAGTGCCTTAATATTGTCTGCCCAGCCCATGCCTGAAAAGTGACCAGCACTCCCAAAATCTCCTATGTTTATCTTAAAACAGTGTTCAGCCTCCTTTGATAATTCAAGAAAGTACTTGGAACCTAAATAGAATCTGTATGAGCAGTTAAGCAAAATGGTCTTTAGAGACCAAGTCTGTTTTTGTAAATACATTAAGGGCTTATATTGACATTGTTCTAGCAGAATTTTCTGCATATTTATTTTCAGTATATCTGAGGATGTCTTTTCTACAATGAAATTATTTTCAGCAGACATTAAATTACAGTAGCACTTTGGGAATATTTGAGTATTCCAATGTCTCTCTTGTATTACAAATATACAAAATAATAGACCTTAAATTGTTTTTATTGGTGTATGTACACTGTACACAGTATAGATAAAGCTGAACTGAGCAATATTGGGACCTTGGGACCTCCTGCCTTTGCTGGGGCGGAGATGGGGAGATGTGGAGAAGAGAGAGTGACTGGAGGGGGTGGGATTGGGAAGGGACCTTGAACAAGGTTATATACAGATAGAAAATGTGACTTTATTCATAATAATAATAATAAAAGAACAAAAAAGCTTTTTATTTAAGTATTTTGAGAATTTCCCGTGTGACTACTGCATGTATATCATTTCTACCCAACTCTTCCTAGGCCCTCCCCTCAGTCATGGACCCTTCTTTAATTATTGTTACATACACAGATACAATCACAGACAGACAGACAAAAACAGAGAGAATATTGAGTCTACTTAGTGTTCCTCATAATATATATATGTATGTATATATATTATTTTTTTTTATCAGTAGCAATAACTTTATTTCCTAACAGGTAATGTTTCTAAGGCTTCAGAATCTCCATCAGAAAACAAGCTTTAGAACTGGATCACTTGGCCCTTGCGTTTCTTGTCTCCTCCCAGTTCAAAATGCTTGCATCTCTTAATGGCCAACATCCTCTTGGATCTGCAGTTGGACCCCACACACTCCAGCCTCAGCAGGATCTTCTTTATGGTTTTGACCTTCTTCCGAAAAATCTGCTTTGTATGCCCGCCATAACCACTCTGCTTCCAATCATAGCGCCACTTTCCTTGGGCATACTGAAAATTCTTATTCAAGGGAATTCTTGCCCTTCTTATACTGGGTCACCCGGTGGGGCTGATGCTTGCCACATTTCTTGCAGAAAAACCTTTGGGTTTTCGGGACATTGACCATCTCTGCAGTAGAGGTTTCGAGAGACAGAGCATCTGAGTCTGCCACCTCTATATATTATAATATATATATTACAAATGATCACCTATGAACCAAATGACCTATCAAGGGTCTCATCCCTGAAGAAGACTGATTACCTCTATCTTGCCCACATTTACCTGTAAGTCTTCATCTAGAAGTGGGACCCTATGGAATTTCCCCCCAACATGTTGGCATTTCAAGTGGTATTGTGTGCAGGTCTTGTTTAGGCAGTCATATTTTTGATATTTCATGGATTCCTTTGTTGTCTTCTATAGAGGTCATGATTTCATAGCTGACATCCTGGTCCTCTGGCTGTTACTATCTTTCTGGCTTTCCTTCCATGATGTTCCTTGAGCCTTTAGTGTAGGTTCATGTTGCTAATATCTCAATCCGGGTTGAGTATCACACATTCAGTTGTTCTCTGCATTTTAATCTACTATGGATTTGTGGTCTTCATATGCTGCAAAAAAAGAAGTTTCCTCTATGAGGGGTAAGAAATACACTTACCTGTGGGGAAAAGATAAATATTAAAATATTATAAATACAGTTAGGAATAATACTAGTTTACAAAAAGATGCTCATCTCTAGGTCTCACCGGCAGTGAGTAGCTGGTTAGGTTTACAGACTCAAACATGAAATCACCCCTATTAAGAGGGTCTAAAGTGCTGCTTAGAGAACTATTTATAACCTTCAAATGTAACATTTGCTATGTGTCACCATGGCATACCTGGGGCCATCTTGCTATGCTGGCTGTTGTGATCCATAGGATGTGTCACCATGGCATACTTGGGGCCATCTTGCCACATTGGCTGTTGTGGTCCATAGGGTTTACAGTTTGGTAGAATGATTGATGGATTTCCTTCATTGACAGCTTGTATAAGTCCTTAGGCCCTTTGAGAATAAGCCCTTAGAGATGAGCGTCTGAGTCAGTGCCCGCTTGATTTCTCCAAGTCTTGTGTCTAAAGTGAGTGGTAGCTTCAGCAATAGTCTCTTACTTTCAAGTCCTGGGAAGCAACTAAGTATTTAGTAAAAACTACACAATTAGCATTCATCTCATCATTTCACTCCATTTTAAATAAATCAATATTATAAAATTCTCTCCAAATCATTCTTACATATCTCTTTGCTCAATCACTTACCAAGTACGCACCATTTGTTATATATCTCAAGAGTGGAATTACATTTTTTCTGTCAGATATTCCAAGTGAGATCTTGAGGTTATGCTGTGCACAGTCAGTGTCCAACAGCTTGCCTCATTTCCTGTTGTCACTGTCCTCAACCTTTATACACACACACACACACACACACACACACACACACACAAGCACACACACACTAAAGCCTGATTTTCTTTCCTCCTTTCTAACAACTGTGGCTTGAAAGACATGAAGATGAGACATTGGAATCAGCACTGTCACCCACTGTGGTATTAAGCAATTATTTAAGCTAATTGATTCAGTATTTCATCCTCTATAATTTGAGGACTATGATAGCACTGTGCCATAACTTGTAAGTGGATGTTAAATAAAATAATGCATATACAAGTTTAATTGCTTGGACCCTGATCAATTGCTAGAAGCCAAAGGACATTTTTGGTGAAAGGCTAGCAAAGCTCATCAGGATTAGAATCAAGGTGTATTCAAATCCCTAAATTCTGGGTTCAAAATCCATATTCAGGAACCACTGTAACTTTGACTCTCATCTATGATTACCATTGCCTCTGTGATGGCTTTTAGGAATAAATGTCATGCACTCTATCTTTTCCTCTCTTGTGTCCCAGGAACAAACACACCATTTGTTATTTGGGTTAGGGCTCTTTATTCATTGCCATTATCTCATTTTGTCTATCTCTAATCACTTACCTCATGAACTCTCCTTCATCTTAGCATGCCTTTGTTTGCAAGATCTATGCCAGGAACCCAGACCTATAGTCAGTGTTTTAAAGCCCAGGCTGCATGGTGAGATACAGCAGTGAAGACATAGATATATAACCACAAATACATGCAGCAGCCATGTCTACCTACTCAAGATTTGTATTCACACATGGCATGAAAGGAGGAGAGGGTGACCTGGGAAGAAGGGTCTGGGCAGGAGTGGTAAGCAAGTAAAAGGCATTAAACATTTTCCACCTCTTCTTGGTTGCAACCCCTTCTGCACCCAATTAGCTAAGATCTTCTTTATTTTCTTTTCCTAGGGGAGTCCCTAGATGTCTCTCTTAAGTTCCTTCAGATCCCAAGCTGTACAGTGGTTATGGT
Organism: Sigmodon hispidus; assembly: GCA_004025045.1. Classification (NCBI taxonomy): domain Eukaryota; kingdom Metazoa; phylum Chordata; class Mammalia; order Rodentia; family Cricetidae; genus Sigmodon; species Sigmodon hispidus. The sequence goes on along the minus strand of PVIH01004754.1, from coordinate 82,031 downwards.
TTGCAGCATTGATGTTCTTTGCTTTTTGTTTGAAGTACACTAATGAGTGAATACATCCTCTGCTTATCTTTCTAGGTTTGTGATACCTCACTCAGGAGAATATGCTCCAAATCCATCCACTTGCCTGTGAAATTTAAGATGTCATCTTTTTTTATTACAGCTGAGGAGTACTCCATTGTGTAGATGTACCACAGTTTGTAAATTCATTCTTCAGCTGAGGAACATCTAATAGTTTCTAGGTTCTTGCTATTACAAATAATGCTATGAGCATAGTTGAGCTAATGCCTTTGGGTTGCAAATGTGCATCTTTAGGGTATATGCCCGATAGTGGTATTGCTGGATCCTTGGGGAGATTGATTCCCAGGTTTCTGAGAAACTACCATACTGCGTTCCAGAGTGCCTGAACAAATTTACCCTCCCACCAAATATGGAGGAATGTTCCCCATTCTCTACATCCTCTCTAGCACAGGCTGTCATCTGTGTTTTTAATCTTAGTTATTTTGACAGGTATAAGGTAGTATCTCAAAGTTGTTTTAATTTGCATTTCTCTGATGGTTAAAGATGCTGAATAATTTTTCAAGTGCCTTTCGGCCATTTGTAATTCTTCTGCTGAGAATTCCCTTTTTAGATCTGAACTCCATTTTTTAGGGTTTAGGGCTCTAGTTTCTTGAGTTACCTATATATTTTAGAAATCAGTCCTCTGTCACTTGTAGGGTTGGTGAAAATCTTTTCTCATTCTTTAGACTGTCGTTTTGTCTTACAGAAGCTTTTAAGTTTCAGGAGGTCCCACTTATTGATTGTAGTTCTTAGTGTCTGTGCTAGTGGTGTTATATTTAGGAAGTAGTCACCTGTGCCAAAGCATTGGAGGATATTTCCCACTTTATTATCAAGTTCAGTGTAACTGGATTTATGTTGAGGTCTTTGATGCACTTGGATTTGAGTTTTGTGCAGGGTGATAGGTTTGGATCTATTTGCATTTTCTACAAACTACCATCCAGTTATGCCAACACCATTTGTTGAAGATGCCACCTTTATTTCATTGAATATTTTTGGCCTCTTTGTCAAAAATCAAGTGTTCATAGGTCTATGGGTTAAGGTCAGGGTCTTCAATTTGATTACATTGTTCCACAAGTCTATTTTTATGTGAGTACAAAGCTGTTTTTATTACTGTAGTTCTATAGTATAGCTTGAAGTCAGGGATGGTGATACATCCTGAAGTTCTTTTGTTGAGCAAAATTGTCTTGGCAAACCTGGCTTTACTGTTGTTCCAAATGAAGTTGAGTATTGTTTGTTCAAGGTCCGTAAAATATTGTGTTGGGATTTTGATGGGCATTGCATTGAATCTGTAGATTGCTTTTGGAAGAATTGCCATTTTTACTATGTTGATCCTACCTATCCAGGAACATGGGAGAGCTTCCCATTTTCTGATATCCTCTTCAATTTCCTTCTTCAGTGACTTAAAATTTTTGTCAAATAGATCTGTTACTTCTTTGGTTACAGTTACTCCAAGGTATTTAATGCTATTTGCAGCTATTATAAAGGGTGATGTTTCCTTTATTTCTTTTTTGGCCCTTTTATCTTTAATGTATAGGAGGGCTACTGGTTTCTTTGAGTTATTCTTGTATCCTGATACATTGCTGAAGTTGTTTGTCAGCTTTATTAGTTCTCTGGTAGGATTTTGCGAGTCACTTATGTGTACAGTAATATCATCTGCAGATAGAGATAGCTTTACTTCTTCTTTTCCAATTTGTATCCCCTTAATCTCTTTTTGTTCTCTTATTGCTTTAGCTAAAACTTAGAGAACTATACTGAATAAATAAGGGGAGAGGGGACAGCCTTGTATTGTTACTGATTTTAGTCAGATTGCTTTGAGTTTTTCTCCATTTAGTTTGATGTTGGCCATTGGCTTGTTGTAAATCTCCTTTATTACATTTAGGTATTTTCACAGTATTCCTGATCTCTCCAGGGTTATAGGTCTGTTCAGGTCTTTAATCTGGTCTTGATTTAATTTTGGAAATTGGTACCTGGCCAGAAAGCTGTCTATTTCTTTTAGGCTTTCCATGTTAGTAGAGTATAAATTTTCAAAGTATGATCTGATAATTCTCTGGGTTTTCTGGGTGTCTGTTGTTATGTCTTCTTTTCAATTCTGATTCTGTTAATTTGGATACTCTCTCTTTGCCTTTTGGTTAGTTTAGATAAGGGTTAATCTACCTTGTTGACTTTCTCAAAGAACCAACTCTTTGATTCATTGATTCTTTGTATTGGTCTCTTTGTATCTATTTATCTATTGTAGTGATTTCAGCCCTAAGTTTGATTATTTCCTGCCATCTACTCCTTCTAGATGAGTTTGGTTCTAATTGTTCTAAAGCCTTCAGCTGTACTGTTATGTCTCTTCTGTGAGATTTCTCTTGGTTTTCATAGGCAACTATTGCTATAAATTTTCCTCTAAGACTGTTTTCATTGTGTCTCATAAGTCTGAGTATGTTGTGGATTCATTTTCATTAAATTCTAGGAAGTTTTTGATTTCTTTCATAACTTCTTCCTTGACCCAGAGGTGGTTCAATGTAGAGATGTTCAGTTTCCATGAGTTTATAGGCTTTCTCTGATTTTTATTGTTGTTGAATTCTAACTTCAAACCATGGTGATCTGATATAACACAAGGGATTATTCCAATTTTTTTGTATTTATTGATATTTGCTTTTTGACCAAATATGTGGTCAATTCTAGAGAAAGTTCCATGGGGTGTTGGGAAATAAGAATATTCTTTTTTGTTTGGGTGTTCAGTTCTATAAATATCTATTAAGTCAATTTACATAATAACCTCTGTTAGACCCCTTATTTCTCTATTGAGTCTCTATCTCGTTACCTATCTTGGGGTGAAAGTGGGGTATTGAAGTCTCCCACTATTAGAGTGTGACATTTGATGTGGGATTTAAGCTTTAGTAGTGTTTCTTTTACATATGAAAGTGCCGCTATATTAGAGGCATAAATATTCAGGATTGAAATCTCATCTTGATCAATTTTTGCTCATATGAATAAGTAATGTCCATCCTGTTCTCTTTTGATTTATTTTAGTTTGAAGTCTATTTTGTTAGATATTATGATGGCTATACCAGATTGTTTCTTTGGACAATTTGATTGGAAATCTTTTCCCAACCCTTTACTCTGAGCCTGTATCTGTCTTTGAAGTTGAGGCATGTTTCTTGTATGCAGCTGAAGGATGGCTTCTGTTTTTGCATGCATCATGTTAGGATGTGCCTATTTATAGGTGAATTGAGTCCATTGATATTAAGGGATATTAATGACCACTGATTGTTATTTCCTGTTATTTTCCTGGTAGTTTGTATTTCCTTTCTTTGGGCTTTTCTTCTGTGAGATTATTCATTGTTTGTGGTTTCATGGGCGTATCTTGGTTCCTTAGGGTGGAATTTTTCCTCTAGTGCTTTCTGTAGGGCCAGATTTGTAGATAGGTATTGTTCAAATGTGACTTTGTTGTGAAATATCTTGTTTACTCCATTTATGGTGATTGATTGTTTTGCTTGGTATAGTAGTCTGGATTGGCAGCCATGCTCTTTTAGTGTCTGTATTACTTCTGAGCAGGACCTTCTTGCTTTTATTGTTTCTATTGAATAGTCTGATGTTATTCTGATGGATCTGCCTTTATAGATAAGTTTTTCCTTTGCAGCTATTAATATTTTTTCTTTGTTCTGTATGTTTTGTGGCTTGATGATATGGCAAGCACACTTTTTTAGGTGGTCTGATCTGTTTGGTGTTCTGTAAGCTTCTTGTTTTTATTGAATACATTATCTGTGCCTTTGACCTGCTATTCTCCTTCTTCCATTCCAGTTATTCCCAGGTTTGTTCTTTTCCAGGTGTCCCAAATTTCCTGCATGTTTTGTGTTATGGCTTTCTTGGGGTTAGCGTTTACTTTGACTGATGTATCTATTTCCACTATTGTATCTTCCACTCTAGATATTCTCTCTTTCATCTCGTGGATTCAATTGGTTATGCTCGTATCTGTAGTTCCAGTTTGTTTCTTCAGATTTTCTATTTCCACCTTTACCTCATTTTGTGCCTTCTTTATTGGTTCCATTTCAATTTTTAGTTCCTGGAATGTTTCTTTTATTTGTTGGTTTTCTTTTCTTTCAAGGATTTGTTAATTTCTTTCAATTTTTTTGTTTGTATTTTCTTCTATTTTCTTAAGGGAATTTTTTAATATCTTCTTTTAAGGCTTCTATAATCTTCATAAAGTTGTTTTTAAGGTTGTTTCCTTTTCATTGCTGTATTCAGATGTTGATGTTGTGGAACCACCTGCTTCTTCTGGTGGTATATTGTTGTTCTTTTATTGTTATATATATTCTTGCACTGGCATCTGCCCATTGCTTCTTTGGTTCACTCTTAGTCAGCTCTTAGGTAGTTTTCAGTCAGTTGTGGGTCTAAGGGTTGTGTGTCTCCAGTCTACTTTGGACATGGTTTCTGCACATTCTCTTACTATGCTTTCGACACAGGGTCTACATGATCTCTTACTCTGCTATGGACATGAGGTCTTCACAATGTGAAGATGTCCATGTATTATGACACAGTTTGCTTTTGAGGTGGGGTTTGGCCATGTGATGTCTCTTCTGCTGTGTTTCTAGGGATTGTGGGGGGCAGGGGGTCTCCCAGCACAGGATGTGAGGTCAAAGCTGGAGCTGTGTTCCCAGCTTCAGACAGGAGGTCTCTGGGTGGCCTAGCAATTGAAATTTACTCACCTCTTACTCTGCTCTGGACATGGGGTCTGCATCTATTTATTTCACTATTATTGATAATTATAGAAATTCTGAGGTATTGATTTCTTGTTATCAAATATATTTATTTAGATTAAATGTCTAATGTATTAATTTGTCTCTCTTACTACACCTATTAATGCTTTATAAAGCAAATAGCCTCCAAGGATGTCAGAGAATATGACATTTGACTACTAGATGTCATGTCAGGGCTGGCTCTATTCCTGCTGAAAACTGTATCTCTGGCTAGATGTTGCTGCAGGGATTAGAGGCTGAATTGCTGTTGTTCAGATGTAAACCAGACATGAATGCTAAGTAGTATATCTTAAGTTTTCAACCCAAGAATCACAGCTAGATTAGAGGGAATCTCATAGAAAGATGTGACCACTTTCATACTTTAATCAAGTCACATTATACTGCAACGAATAGTCTTACTGTTCAGTAAGCAGAGACACTGTCTATTGTGGAACTCACTCAGCTTTTCAGTGAATGTTTCATATGTGAACACTCTTTGAGCCTCATACTGGTCCTGAGGCAGGTAGAAAAAAATTGAATATGAGTGTGCAGTTCATTAAGCTTGCAGTAGTACCAAAGTTTCCTTTCCATGAACTGTGCTGATTTCTTGCATGTTATCTAGGAATAGATGAAAGAGATCCACAACACTGTTAAAGAAATAAGCCTTAACTATCTGAGGGACTTGAACTGATAAAGTGAGTACATGAAATGAATATTGGTAATGGGAAAGACTTGAAAGGAAAAATCTAATGTTTTGGAGGAGGGTTCTGCCTCTCCTAAAGAGTATGTACCAAATGATTGTCGCACATAAGGACACTTGGCAGCTAGGTTTACTTGCATAACCTAAACCCCATCATGTCCAGGAAAGGCTCATCTGAAGTTCCACTTCTTGCTAAGTAGCCATTAACAGTTGGTGGGATCTAGGAGGAAGGACCTTCAGATCTCTTGGGATGCTACATCTCAAAGAGTTGCCCAAGCTCCGGTAGATGGTGCTATACCCATGAACATACTTACAGCACCAAGTGTACTCAGTGGGTTTTAAGAAGAGCACATGAAGTTAGGAAGGAGGAGTAATTGAATGCATGAAAGGACCAGAAAAGAGAGAAGGGAGGGTGGATTTCATCAAAGCACAGTATATTCATATAAGAAATGCATGTTCAAACAATAACAAAAAACATAAAAATCACCGAGAATAAGGTTTAAATATATTATTTAATATATATTATTAATTGATATTGATATATTATATCAATAATATATATTATTGATATATTCAAACAATATTTATCTGACTAATGTACATTTGAAGTTTCTAAAGGATATTTTTCATAATATTCCAGAAATATAAATTGGCTACCATAGTGGTTTCTGCAATCTATTATATAGAAAGTACAAATATATGACTATGTCCATGTGTAATAAATAAAGCAACAGATGGATATTTTATGGAGGTTATCTTTTTTGTTTAGGCTTCTTCCTCTACCCAGCCTTACGAAGGAATAATTTTAAAGCAGACTGGTGAGGTGGCTCAGCAGGGTGCTTGCTACCCATGCTTGATCCCTGAAGCACATGGTTGAAATAAAGAACCAGTTCCCAGAAGTTGTCCTCTGACCCTCATACATGTCATTTCTCACTCCCAATCTGCAAAATAAAATATTCTTTAAAATTTAAATAAAACGTGTATTTCCAGTGGACAACATGTTTTGATATAGATGCATGCTGTAAAATAATTAAATCAAGCTGATTAGCATAAAAATTAGCACACATGGCTTTTGTGGAAAGAACATTTAGGATCTTCTTAGTCATGCTTAAGTGCAAAATGCAGTATTGTTTACCCTGCTCACTGTGTTAAGCAATAGCATCCCAAAGTTACTCAACCCTGGTAACTGGCTGTAACTTTGAATCCTTTTCCTCTAAATATTACCACCAACTATTTTTCTGTTTTATCTTTTTAAAAATGTGAGGCAGTGTCTCATTCTGTGTTTAATTGCATTTCTGTAGTAATTAATATTAGTGAACACCTTTTCACATGTTCAGTGGTCATTTGAGGGATGTCTATTCATGTACTTTACCTCCTGTTTTGAGTTATGGAAAGCGGTACCTAGGATTAATTTTTGAGGTTCATATATCAAGCACATAGTCTATCAAAGGGCATTGCCTAGTTTTGGGTTGGGTTGTATGTCTTTCTGTTGAGTTTTGTCAAGTCATTATTTATGTTGGCTACTAATTCCCCATCAAGTATATGGTTTGATAATTTTTTTCTCCCATTCTCAGGGATTTTTCTATCTCAATGACAAAATTGCATTGAGATTTCACAGACTACATTAAGTGTATATTTTAGTCTAAGAACTGTGGACATTTTGATGAGATTGTAAATTCAGTGCAATTGGAGGAGTATATTAGGTTGTCAGTCATTTAAGATTCAATACATAAATCAGTCACCTCCTTTGTTCAACTTATTCAAAGTTTTTTTTGTTCTTTAATGGTATTATATATGTGTTGTACAGGATTATCATCTGAGCCAAACTGCCACCATCTTCAGGATCTGTTGGGTCTGCTTGCCAAAGATTATCAGAGCACGACTAGTTGACTGTTGGTTTTCCTTCATAGAAAGAGTGGACATAAACGAGAAGGTCAATAATACTTATCTGAGTCTCCATTCACTCTTCTCAATCAGTTGTATGTCATTCTGCCCTAAGTGCCTGTGGTCCTGAGGGACTGCCTAGGGGATATCTATGAGAAGTATGAGGGGAAGTGTTCCATCTATGCAGATGGGAAAAGCCATCATCCCCACTGCATACAGACTTCCCAGAGTGGCTGTTGTGAGATCACCCATGCTACGACTCGTCTCCTTACCACTTGCTCTGTAACTAACCTAGAACTCATTGGTTGTCCTAAGTGACTTTGGTGGAATTGTACTTCAGACCATGGAATGGGAAGAGGTGCAGATAATGTTTATAGCTCTCTTAAGGACAGGAATTTAGCAAGAATATTATATTTCTTTCTTGCTTTTCTGACAGTTTTTAGTATATAATAATATCACTTCTGTATGTTGAGTATGTATTATGAAACATTAAAGTTGACTGATTTATCAGTTCTAATAGAATGTGGGAGAGTGGCAATATTTGGGATCTTCCTCTGTTACAAACTGTGTGACCATATCTGTGGTTTTTTGACTCCTTATTTCATTGCCTTCTTCTTTAGCATCTCATTCTGTGGATTGATTTTCTCTTGTGGTGTGTTGACTTCTCCAGATGCATTCCCATCATAAGTTTTTTCTTCCATGGCTAGGGAAGACTTGTATAAAATACAGTGATTCTAAATGACAACCACTTGATTTCATGTTGTCCTTTATTTTCACCTTGCCTTGTCCTTTATGTTGCTGGTGTCCAGTTTAATACCTTCATCTTAGAGACTGGTGATTCTTTCTTCTGCTTAATTGATTTACCAATTGAAATTCTTGATATGATTCTTTCTTCTGTTGATTTACTAACTGGATTCTGAGAAATACATATATTCCTTTGTGTTTGGGTGGCAGGTTCAGTATATATCTATTAAGTCCATTTGGATTATAACATCTGTTAGATCCCTTATTTCTCTGTTCAGTTTCTGTCTTGCTGACCTATCCAATGGTGAAATTGGGGTATTGAAGTCTCCTACTATTAATGTGTGCCATTTGATGTGAGGTTTAAGCTTTAGTAGTGTTTCTTTTACATATCTAGTTGCCCTTGTGTTGGAAGCATAAATGATTATTTTGAACTTTTTGTCATAGATCATCGATTCCATTTCTTTATGACCATTTGTAGGTAGTTCATTTTTCATATTTTATAATTGTTAATGAACTTATGGCCATGTATTGATGTCTTTGTTGTTACAGAAACAAGTTCCCATTTCAGTTTTAATAAATTGCATTTGACAAGAAAATATTGTTACCAGTCTGTCCAGGGCCCTAAAAAGCTGTCTTGAGGTCTATTAATAAGACCATTAGGGTCCTCAGACAGTCTGGCCTGATGCATTGTTGGGCTTGACAACTGAGTTCATAGAGTAGACATAGAGTCTGGGTTCATCAAAAGGTCTATTTTGACATTTGAACAGGGCTGGTGATGATTTTATCTCATTGTAACTAGAGATAGGTATGATGAAACTAGCTAGGCATCCCAGCCAAAGTGAGTAGCCCAAGAAGCTTTTGTCCACAGAAAGCAGCCTTGTACTTCGTCCAACTGTATCTAGGATCCAAAGTGTAAGTCCTAAAGTCAGAAACTGTAGAGACTAGTTGAGATTGCAATCTCCCACCACTATAGCTATAGTAAGCCTGGAATATGATTTATGAGTTGGTCTGAACCTCATGGTTATTCTAATCAGAAGACTTATAAATAGACCAGATGTTTGAGTTTGTGATGCTGACTTGGGGTATGGGACTAGCTAGCTTGCAACAGTGAAATCTAGGTCCTTGAAAGCCAAATACAGACTGGAATCACAGTGCCTACTCTATCTTTGGGGACAGTCTGGAATTTTTATCTGAGGGGGCTAGTTAGGAACTGGAGAGGGAGTAACCTAGTGTCTTGTGTTACCAGGGCAACTTTAGTGTCAGTTTCTATTGTGGCATTGTAGGCTCAACTCACTCTCCTTCCTCCATGTAGATTACATCTCTCTCTACATCCTGCCGTGATGCTTGTGAAAACAGCTACACAGAAAACACAAATCCTTCTTTCCTCATCTTCAGTGTATCTCTTCTTATTTTTGCCTCACAGTATAAACTCTCAGCTGGATTTCTTTTCTCTTTTGGGGATATTTTCACACATGGATAGTTTTTCACACTGATATTTCCATGAGACAAGTATGAGAAAATCCCTCTTTACTTTTCCAGCATTGCTAATGTTTTGAAAGCTTATGGATTTCAGTTTGTATTTGTTAAAACCTTACTATAGGATTTAACCTGTATTGAAAATACATACAATTGAATACAATTTTCACTTAATCATCTTCTAAAATTATGACAATCTTATCTTTTAAGAAGAAATATTTAATATTTCAATCAAGATTTGAACTGTTCAAAATAAATTATACTATTGTAATATATTATCTTAAATGACACTTAAACTAAAGTTTTTTATGAACCCTTGATAATGCATTTATCCTATTTACCTTCTTATTTGCAATCTCAAAGTAATTCAGGGAGTGAAAAAGAGGCAGCAATTTCTTTTGCATGTAAAATGTACTAACAGTACATAAGCATTAGAGATAACCAAGAAATTTATAAATACAATGTCAATGGAAGAGAAAAAAGTCATTATTTCAGGATTATGGCTTTGAAGTAAACCATTTTATTTATGAGTCACATATATATTTTAATATGAAATGAGATAATTGTTTGATTACACATTAAAGGATCTGGGAACAAAAACTCCTACTACATCTCTGCTTAAAACTCTGTAGTCTCCTCAGCAATGTACATTGAGCTCCCTAAATTCCTATCATGAATTATAGTACCTTGGATTAGTTACAGGATTCCTATGTCTCAGTGAACCCTGCTGTTGTTTGTGTACTTTAGGATTATTCCCCAAAAAAGGTTATGTTCTGGATCTTGGTTTTTACTGTGGTGCAGGGCTAAGAACTTTAAGAAATGTATCCTAATCAAAGGTTGTGAAATAATTAAAATTATTGCCAGGAGTTGAGAGATATTCCTGTTCTCAGTATCCCTCAGAGAGAGAGAGAGGAGAGGGGAAAAGAGAGAGACAGAGACAGAGAGACAAAGATCTCATAAAGAGAGCTCTATTCTGTCTTGAGGGCATCCTTTCTTGCCACGTGACCGACCTCCTGTGATATTCTGATGCCTTGCCCCACAAACCTTTCCTCCTTCACTAGTGGCTGAGTCAACACAGCCAATCTTACACTTTGAAATTCCAAAACTGAGGCAAACAAATCTCTTCTCTTTGTGTTTTATCCAGAGTTAGATCTAATGACACATAAACAGGAAACAGGTTGCGAGTCTACTTACTCAACCTGTCCAACATCAGAATTTAAATATGTCTATCGCGATGTTGCCTTTTCTGTCACATTGCCCCTGATACATTCTGAAGCATTATCATGTTTATTTCTTTTATAATAGAGTATTCTGGAACATTTTTGCTAGAATATAAACTGCACGAAGATGAGGAGAGGGTTGCACTCACAGCTACATATCTAAAGTCAGATACATTGAATATACTGAGCAGAAGTGAAGGCGACATTTGACTTTTTTCTAACAGATGTGCTGGAACCTGCAGTGAAAAAAATGTATGGCTTCATTCTTGTTCATTAAACTAATTTCTTATAGTTTTGTTATGGATTTGATAGTTTTGTTATAGATTTAAGATAGAAGATTGTGTTGTAAGTCAAATCCTTGCCTTTAATTATTTATACTCCATTTAAAATTCTATCGTGTGTCCTGCTATTGATCCAATTAAGTTACAGATAGTATAGGATAAGAAACTAATTATAGTGTCAAGCTTCATTTTCCATATTTTCTCCATGAAAGATTCAGATGCAGAGGTTGGAATTGGCTGAGACATTAAGGGTTTGGTCCCGATCACCTACATAATGACATTATATAATTTCAATTACAGAAAATCTAACTCCTTTTTCTGACCTCCAATGGGCACTGCATGCACATGTGCATACTCACATGCAGATACATTCTATCTTAGCTCCTTTTCTGTTGCTGTGAGAAAGCGCCATGATGAAGGAAACTTAGAAACTGTTTAATTGGACTTATTCCTGAGGGCTAGAGTCCATGGTACAAGAACAATGGGGTGGCATTGAGAGTGCCTGAGAGCTCACATCTTGATCAACAAGGAGAAGGCAGAAAGGTGGGGAAGGGAAAAGAAAGGGGAGAGAACTCAGAATGGGGTCAGTCTTTTTAAACACAAAGCTCACCTCCACTAAAACACTTCCTCCAATAAGGCCCTACACCTAATTCTTTCCAAACAGTTTTACCAACTGGCGACCAGATATTCAAGCACACAAGCCTACATTGATCATTCTTATTAAAGGCACCACCTTCTACTTGTTGGTCCCCAAAGTCTTGTGGTCATAACATAAGGCAAAATGCATTTAGTCCAACCTCATAAATCCCCATATTCTTTTATGATCTGAACACTTAAAGTCCAAAGTCTCTTCTGAGATTCAAGGCAATCCCTTAACTATAAACCCTTACAAAAGTCAAAAGCAAATTGCATACTTCTACGTACAACAGTATAGAATATACATTATCATTCCAAAAGAAGAAATTATGTTATGGTGAGGAAATATAGGACTAAAATATAGCAGTGGAAACTTCAAATTTTCTCTTTATGTGATATCAAAGGGTTTACATGGCTCCACCCTGCCAACTTTGCGTCTACAGCACACTTCTTTCTCTAAAGCAGGTTCTATTCCATATGTGCAGCTCTTCTTGGCAGATATCCCTGGCATTTCCAACAACTTGGAGTCTCCAATACAATCCAGACCTCACTTTCTCAGCTTTACACAATGGCCTCTCAGAGACTCCTGACCTCTCGTGGCTTTCATATGGATACTACCATGCTGCACAGTGCTCTGACTCAGCAGCCCTCCTTAAACATCAGGAAGGCTCTACCGCTCCTTGACTCACATGTCCCATGTGACTCTAAAGCCAGACCCATGTGAATGACATTGAAAAGTTTGACCATTTGCTTGGGGTAAATCCTGGCTTTTTTAAATCAGTAGCTTTCATTTCTTCTTGTTTTTGAAAACATAAAATGTCTTAAGTCTTTTACTTTTACAAGTTGGAAGCTTAGCTGAGGGGAATCTTAGTCCATGAGCATCCCTCCTTCTCAGATCAGGCCTCTTCTTCATCTCCTTGTGCCTTTTGACATAGCCTTAACTTGAACATTAAATTTCTTGATGCTTTTTTCTTCCAACTACACGTTTTGTGTTTCCTGTCTCCCCTTTTCATTGTAGACACACATAAGAGTGATTACTAAAAACCATCTAACATAGTCATTATTCAGCTATTAAAATCTCCTTTACCCAAGAAATTAAATCATTACTTTTCTTTCATTTGTTTCTTTTTAATTATCAAATCCTTTTATAATCCTCTCCCCAAACCCTACCCACTCAACTTTTAAGTTCTTCTCAAGCAAAAAAAAAAAAAAAAAAAAAAAAAAAAAAAAAAAACACCCCAAAAAAAAAAAAAAAAAAAAAAAAAAAAAAAAAAAAAAAAAAAAAAAAAAAAAAAAATGCAAGAGCACCCCTCCCAAAATTTAAGAAAACAAAATAAAACAACTTATGAAAAAAAACCCAAAATATCTAATTGTGACCAAATTAAAGTAAGGACACACACAAATAAAAATAAAAAAATAAAACAAAACAACAAACAAACCCATGAAGTCCATTATATGTTGGTGAACTACTCCTGAACTTAAGGCTTGCCCTGGAGTGATTGATATACCCAGTATTGCTCCATTGGAGAAAATCGATTTTTCCTTTCCCAGTAGCTATAAATTGCAGTTCAGTCATTAACATTTGCCCAAGTGGTAGTTTTCATTCATCCATTCATTCAAAAAATAACAAAATAAAATATAGTAAGTTTTTTTAAAAAATGTCACTACAGTTGGACAGGACAAACCAACAGAAGGAAAAGAGAAGACTGAAGAATCAAAGGCCAGCACATTTACATGCTAAGAAATTCCATAAGATCACTAAACTGGAAGCTATAATTATATGTATATATATATATATACATATATATATATATATATATATATATATATATGCAGAGCACGGGGTGCAGACCTGTGGAGCCTGGGTGTATGCTGCTTCAATCTTGGAGTTTATGTGAGGCTTGATTGTGTTGACTTAGTGGGCCTTGATCTCCTGGTGTCCTCCATCCCCTCTGGCTCTTCTGCTCTTTCTGCCTCCTCTTGCACATGGTTCCCTGAGCTCTGAGGGGAAAGATGTGATGGACACAACCTATTTAGGATGAATGTCCCAAGGGCTGCCACTCTGTGTAGTGTCTGACTGTCTCTATATTTGTTCTCAAGGCCACAGGAGGACTGACCAAGGCACTGCTCTATGATCACTACTTATTTTTATTTATTTATTTTTGCCTTTTAAAGACCAGTATGACTTGGCTTTATCGTGTTTCTGAGCTCTCTGGATTGTTGGTCACACAGCAGCAATGTTGGGTATCGGTTCATTCTCATAGAGTGGGCCTCAAACCAAATCAGTCCTTGGTTGTTTACTCCCACAAGCTTTGTGCTACAGTTGTCCTAGCATATCTTACAGGCAATACAACATTGTAAATCAAAGGGTTTGTGGTTTGCCTTTTGGTAGCAGGCAAAATACTTTCCTGTACCTATAGTCAGAACAACCTATAGTCTTTGGCAGCAGCCTGGTTGCTTAGGAGTTCCCATGGGACAACTTTAGCCAACAACTCAATTAGATGTAACCCAGTCCCAGTACTGGAAGTTTGATTTGGTGAGATGTCAAGCTGGGGCTCTGTCTCTCCAATAGTTAAGAATTTTATTTACATTGCCTTCATATATGTAATATTTTAGGAAGTTTTGAGAAAAACCCAATTTAAAAGAGAACATATCTAAGCAGAGATTTCTCAATAGAGAAAACTCAAATGTCTGAGAACTGCTTAAAGAAATGTTAAACATCCTTAGTCTTCAGAGAAATGCAAATCAAAGCTACTTTGATATTTCATCATGTACCTGTCAGAAAGGCTAAGATAAACAAAGCAAGTGACATCTCATGCCAGTGACAATGTGGAGTAAGGGAAATGCGCTCCCATTGCTGGTGGGAGTGAAAACTCATAACCTCTATGAAAATCAGAGAGACAGGTTATTCAGAAAGATGGGAATCCATCTATTTCAAGATCTATCTATACCACTTCACCCAAAAGATGCTTCATCCTATCATATAAACACTTGCTCAGCCATGTTAATTGCTGCTTTATTTATAATAGTTAGAAATTGAAAAAAAAACTACAAATGTCCCTCATAAGAATAACAGACAAACAAAATGAGGTATAACACAATAGAATTACTCAAAGCAAAGGAAAAAATAGGTATTATGGAATCTCCAGGTAAGTGGATAGAACTAGAAGAAAATCATTCTTAGTGAGCTATTCATGAGCTAGAAAAACATATATGGTATATTTTATTTATATGTGGATATTAGCCATTAAGTAATTGATGACCAAGCTACAACCTATAGAACCACAAAGGATAGGGAAAATGTAAGGGACCAGAGAGAACATATATATATCACCATAATAAATATCTGAATTCTTCCATCCTCTTTGTGATGTCTCTTACAATGTTTTTCAGAAAAGTTCTCTACTCCCAGGCTGTATTCCTCAGGGTTCTCTAGAGGAACAGAACTGATAAAATGTATGTATGTTTGTATGTATGTATGTATGTGCATATGTATATACATGGTATACATAGTATTTATTAGAATGGCTTACAGGCTGTAGTCCAAATAGTCTGATACTGGCTGTCTGCCAACAGAAAAGTCTAAGAATCCTTTAGTTGCTTGGACCATGAGGCTGGCTATCTCAGCTGGCCTTCAGTATATCCTGCCATTCTGAAGGAATAGGCTCTAATGCCAATGAAGGTATGCCTTGGCAGCAGGATAGATGAACTTGCCAGTAAAAACAAAGACAAGTAGGCAAAGAGCAAATGCTTCTTCATTCAGTGACCCTGTTGTAAAAAATGTATGGCCCAGATTTAGAATGGGTCTTCAAACCTCAAATGATCTAGATTTAAGGTGGATCTTCCTCCCACAAATGATTTAATTAAATAAAAATCCCTCACAGGTGTGCCCAACTGCTTGGATCTGTTAATTATGGCCCTATCTTGGGTAGACTTTTCTTTCCTGGCCAGTTCCCAAATAACTGACACAGACACTCAATATTAATTACAAATGCTTGACCAATTGTTCAGGCTTGTTACCATCTATCTCTGACATTTAAGTTAACCCATATTTCTTATCTACCCTCTGCCATGAGGCAGTACTTTCTTCCAACATGGGACATTCAGTTAATCTTGCTTCTTTCTGTATCTCTCTACTCTCAAGACTGACCTTTTTCTTTCCAGTTTTCCCTTCCTTAGTCTGGTTCTCCAACCTAACCTTATCCTGTTCAGCTATTGGCCAGTCAGCTTCTGTATTAAACCAACCACAATGTAATATATACAGTGTACAAAAGGATCATTTCTCACCAGTAGTCAAGTTGACAGCCACAAAAAGCCATCATACAACTTAATCAACTTATATCTGCTTTTTCCCCTGGGGATTAGACCTGTGGTTGGCAAAAGTCATATAAATGGCATTAGTCTGATCAATTGTCTGTCTTCTTTTGTTCAACATAATGTTTTATTGATTCACCTACTATTTACACCTATAAATACTTCATTCTGTGTTTTTTTTTTTACAAAGGAGCATTTATTAAGTTATAATGAACCTGGAGCAGTATTATTGGATCATATTCTACCAGCTCATTTAACCTTATACTATACTGCCACAGTATCTTCTAGAACTAACCATTTTAAAATTTGTATTGCATGTATTTATTTGGTAGGTGTGTGCAGGTGCACATGTGATATTTGTGCATGGGTGCACGTGCCACTACATGAACGTAGAGGTCAGAGTGCTGAGGAATGGAACCCGTATTGTCAGGCTTGGCAATAGTGTCCTGGCACTCTAAGTCACCTCTCCAGACTATAGAATTAAAGAGTCTCATGTTTCTACTCCATTTATGAGGATTCTAGGTTTACCGTCACCTTGGTAAACCTTGGAAGAGTAGGTAAAGATGTGATGTTGTAGTATGTTTTTTTGGCCTGTTTGGGGCTGGAGGATTATGACCTGGCACACGTGTGGCGCCGGCGGATTGGAACCTGGTTCGTGCGCCCGCAGCTTTTGTCCCCCAAAAGAAATGAATCACACGCTTATATACTTTAACACTGTTTGGCCCATGTCTTACGCCCATTACTAGCTAACTCTTTCTTCTTAAATTAACCCATTTTTATTAATTTTTTTGCCACGTGCCTCAGCCCGTGGCTGGCTGGGACCTCTTACATGTCTGCTCTTCTTGGGGGTCTGATGCAGAGTGACTAACTCTACCCTCCTTTTACCTGGCTGCCTCTGATTCTCCACCCACATCTACGGTGCCCTGCATGTGTCCAAACAGTTATTTATTTACATCGTACAGAGATCACTCCACCACATTTGTTGTAGTATGTTTTTTTTTTGGCCTGTTTGGGTCTGGAGATTTGTGACCTGGCACGCGTGTGGTGCCGGCGGTGTGGAGCCTGGTCTGTGTGCCCGTAGCTTTTGCCCCCCAAAAGAAATGAATTACACGCTTATATACTTTATACTGCTTGGCCCATATCTTAAGCACATTACTAGCTAGCTCTTTCTTCTTAAATCAACCCATTTTTATGAATCTACCCACCCCGTGGCTTGCAGCCCATGGCTCACTTGAATTCTTACATGTTTCTTCTTCGGGGGACGGATGGCGACTAGTAAACTCCACCCCTTCTTCCTACCTGGCTGCCTCTGATTCTCCACCCACTTCTACGGTGCCCTGCATGGGTCCAAACAGTTATTTATTTACATCGTACAGAGAACATTCCACCACAATGTGATATGGCCTTTATGCATCTATGCTAATCTGAACTATTGTTCTGTGATGGGATGGGGGATGGGGAGGGGGGAGACTGAAGGCTGACCCAGAGGAGTTGGAAGGGAGGGGGAGCAAAGGGATACATGGATAAAAAAGACTTTATTTTATAAATCAAAGAAAAAAAAAGAAAAGAAAAAATTCTAAATTTTAGTGTTGAATTTTGATGTACTTAAAGCTTCCAAATTTCCTAAACAATGTTTCAATTTCCTGTGTTCATTTCAAAGATGTTTTGAATCATTTGAGCAAGACATAAAAAACCCAAATAATCCAGTTTTTAAGATGCTCAAGTATATCTCTAAACAGAGAATTCTTAATAGAAGAATCTCAAATGGCAGAGAAACACTTAAAGAAATGTTCAACACCCTTAACTATCAAGGAAATGCAAATCAAAATTATTCTAAGATTATATTTTACATCTGTAAGAATGGATAAGATCAAAAATAGAAATGACAGCTTATGCTGGAGAGGATGTGAAGAAAGGGGAACACTTCTCCATTTCTGACGGGAGTACAAAATTTTACAGACACTGTCCAAATCGGTATGACAGTTTTTCAGAAAACTGGGGATATACCACACCTATACTACTCTTCAGCATATACCCAAAGGATGCTCGTCATGACACAAAAACACTTGCACAACTACATTTATAACAGTTTTATTTGTGATAGCCAGAACCTGGAAAGAACAAAGATGCCCCTCAACTGAGGAATAAAGAAAATGTGGCATATTTGCACAATAAACTATTATTCAATTATTAAAAACAATGACATCAGGAAATTTGAAGGAAGGTGAATGGAACTATGAAAAAAATCACCCTGAGTAAGGTAACCCAGACCCAGAAAGACAAAAATAGTATGTACCCATTCATAAGTAGATACTAGCTGTAGAGAAGATAATCATGCTATAATCCACAGACTCAGAGAGGCCAGGTAATAAGGAGGTCCCAAGGGTGGTTACATGGCTCTCCCTGGAAACCGGAAATAGAAGAGATAGAGTTCCCTGGAATGAGAATTTGAGAGATCAGGTTGGGTGACAGATGGAGGAGGAGAGTACTCAAAGAGAAGACTGGAAGGGTGGGCATTTGGGGCCAGACTGAAGCTTGATGCAAGGAAAAATCCCAAGAATCTACAAGGATGACCCAAGCTAAGACTCTTTGCAATAGAGCATACATAGCCTGAACTGGCCATCTCCTGTGATCAGATTGGTGACTACCTCAATTGCTATCAGAGAGCCTTCATCCAATAACTGATGGAAACAGGTGCAAAGACCCAGAGTCAAACTTTAGACTAAGCTGGGGGATCCTGTTGAAAAGACAAAAGGATGGTAGAATCCCAAGGAGTTGGGAACATCACAAGAAAATCCACAGAAGCCACTGACCTGACTCATCAAAACTCAGTCTTAACCAGGGAGCCTGCATGGGACTAATCTAGGCTCTCTACACATATGTAACAGCTGTGTACCTTGGTCTACTAGTGGGATCTCTAACAATGGGAACCGGGACTGTCCCTAACACTTTGGCTGGCTTTTGGGAATCTATTACCCATACTAGATTATCTTGTCCAGCCTTAATTAACAAGGGAGGTGCTTAGTCCTATGGCAACTTGATATGCCATGCTTTGTTGATACCCATGGAAGGACTGCTCTGTTCTGAACTGAAACAGAGGAGAACTAGATTGAGGGGGCTAGAGGAGAGATAGGAGAGGAATGGTAGGGGAGGAAGGAAGGGAAACCGAGGAGGAATGTAAAATAAACAATTAAATTAAAATTTAAAAATGTGTGTGTGTGTGTGTGTGTGTGTGTGTGTGTGTGTGTGTATTGCCTTGGGATGGAGAGATGGCACAGTGGGAAAGTTTTGCTGACCAAACATGGGGACCTGAATTTCGATGCCTAATAACCATGTAAACAGCACTGACAGGGGAACAGAAAAATAGAAAAAACGAAAGCCCTGTAATCATGTTCTATCCATTGATGTTTGGTGTTGACTGAGGTCACAGTCAGTCATTGTCAGTGTCCTGAGTGCACTGTGAGAACGATGCTGAAGGGGGGAGGTAAGAGGGTAGGCAGCTGGTGCAGTGTCATGGTTAGGCTTTGTCCCCACAATGTTTCATGTATTGTCACATTGTCTCGGTTTATTATTTTGTGATGTGGAACAAACACTGGGCACTTAGGAAACTCTAGATGTATACTAACAGGTAATATGCCACTGAATGACACCCCAAGCCCCTTCTGTGATTGTCTTATAAATTGCAGGCACAGGAATGTCTAAGTCTCCAACTATTTCTATCAGTCCTTTGTGTAACCTAGATAAAACTGGATCTATTTTTTGAAAAGACAGCCTGATGATCTTAGAGAAAGATATAGTCTAAAGATCCCTGTGTCTATTGAATCAATGTTCATAGTTCTTCAAAGCAGAAATCACCAAAGCAAATTCCACTAAGCTCTTAAAGAACCTAGACCAAAGCTGCAGTGCTTGTCAGATGGTAGAAGCATCCACAGCACCATGGAACACATCCTGTGATGCTGGCCTTACTCTGTCCCAAAGCCAAGCAAAGACATAATAGAAAACTTTAGAATAAATGAACATTTCTCAAATTCAAAAGTCATTAACAAATACAAGAAAACCTCACTCAACGGTTTATAACAATAATTACAGTTTGGGACCAATAATTGGTCTCTGACAACCAAGGACATTTAGAAATTTTGAAGTTAATTACTAGCACATGTGGTGGTACATGACAGTAACTGGCATTGTGAGGCCAGAACTGGGGTGTTTAGGTTGGGTTCAAGGCCAGCCTGGGTTCCATACAAAGACCCTGTCCTCGAAAGGAAGGAAAGATTAAATCCCCATTCCCACCGGCTGGAGCTGGGAATCCTCTCTTTGTTTTTCTTCTGCCTTTTTCTGGGGCTGTGAATGTTGACCCAGTCTTGAGGGAATCTGGAGAAAGAGTTGATCTAAGGAGAATCTGACTGTTCAGAGATGTAGAGCCATGGCTAGAGAAACAGAACGGAGCCATGCAGAGGAATTGCGGCTGGTTCCCTTGTGTCAGAGGGCTGGAGATACAAGCTTGGAAACACGGATATTAAGTTAAGTTCTTTTTTTACCTTAATCTTTCTCTCTCTGTCTATTTTGTCCAGAATCAGGGCTCAGATCACAAAGCAGAAACACATTTGTTGAATGAGTTCCATAAGAAAGTGGGCAAGACTGTTCTGGAATCTTTAGCTGTCTTTAAGTGGGAAACATATGACTCTAACATTTGTGACTTTTCTTTGTTCAGCCATCTACTCGGCACATCTTTGAAACTGAATGAATTGTGAACTCTCACTGCTTCTTTGCTTTCAGAGACAGACCCGTGTGCAGGAGGGAATGGATGTGCTCAGCTATGTCAAAGTGAGAATGGTGTGGTCAGGTGTGCCTGCCATGCTGGGTACCAGCTGAAAGAAGACAAAAAAGCCTGCGAAGGTAGGAAGCTGAAGCTGATGCCTTACTTGGGTAATTGTTTGAAATCCTGTTGTAGTCAGATTGGACAGTTGGAGTAGATAGAGGAAAGGTGTTTTTATTTATGCTAAAAAGGAACACCTTAATTCTTGATCACTATAAAAAGTATTTTAGAATGCTACAAAAAAATCCTCTCAGTGAAATTCTTACTTATTGTGAAAAAAAAATGACCTAGTGTACTTTCAGAAGTAATGCTTTTTGTTTTCTGTTTCTTTCTTTTTAAAGTGAAATCCAGAATTAATATTTCAAAACCCTTAGGAAGCACATAGGGAGTTTTTGATTATAGACTACAGAGGTGGGGGTAACCTTTGAAAAGCAAGTATGTGCAAATGAGGCTCTTAGAACTTAGGAATAATTAAAATGAGAAGAGAAAGAAACCCCATAAACACAAGGTTACATATTTCTGTTTCCAGAAATAGCAAAGCAGACACACTTCGGTTCAAAGATGAAAGGGCTAAATTATTTCGTGACTGGCACCAATAGAAGATAAAGGAAGTCCTGTGGGATAGGCTTTGTTTTAATAACTTCTGAAAAACCACAGAATCTTTCATTTTTATTGTGACATTTTCATAAAATGAGAAACCGTTTATTTGGATTAATTATGAAAACAACAAAATGTTCCTTGACTTACAGGACTGATACACATTTTGAGAAGGTGAATATAAACTAGACACAAAAATCAGTGTGAAATTTTGGGGTGTTAAGGAGACTTGAAAAATGACTGAGCTGAATGGAACAGGCACTTGATGCCAAGCCTGACAGCCTGAGTCCAAGTCCCAGGACCTGCATGGTGGAAGGGGGAAGAACCCACTGCTACCAGTTATCCTGCGACCTACACTGTGTGCCTTGACACCCAGTCCCCCATGCATATATGTGCACATGCACACAAAATAATAAAGTTAATAAAATGGTTTTATAGATTTTAAGCACATTATCCTGATGATAATATGCTACCTTGTTTTTTATTTCTTTTTAATTATGGTTTATTATTTATATATGTATGGGTGTTTTGCCTGTATGTATATGTATGTACTACATCCATGCAGTACCCACAGAGGCCAGAAGAGGACATCATATTCCCTGGAGCAGGAGTTACAGAGAACCAGAGCTGCTATATGAGTGCTGGAATTGAACCTGGATCCTCTAAAAGAACAGACTGTTATCTAACTGCTGAGCTACGGCCCAGTCCCCGACTTTCATTTCTTACAGACCTGGCTTGGAAGTTGGCAGAAGGGACAGTAGAGGATCTTAAGTATAATTTCTTGAAAACTGACAAGCAAGATAAATAGAAAAACACATAACTTTCATTTTGAGGCTGCTATTTTAATGTCTGACACATTAATCTTAGAAATCTCTCTCCAACGCCACTGCATATTTGAGGACTCTACAAGCACACAAGAATGGGGAATGGCAGGCAGATGTGAAGGAAAAGATGTGTTAGTCAGGAAAGATGTAACAGGACCTCTCCAGTTATAAGGAAGAGAAGAAGATACTTCGACTACAAAACTGAAGTCTGCTGAATCAAAGTGGCTTTCACTTTCAGGAGAGACACAGAATACCAGCATCATATGGCATGTCTCATCATAGTCACAACAGTTACAAAGGTGTATATAGATCAAGTGTGCATTACTATGGGAAAGGCCCCTCATCTGACTTGTCTACCACAGAGAGTTGCAACAAATCAATATGATTTGTTGTATATGTGTATATACAAATTCATATATGCATGCAATAAAAATTTATGAATAAAGAAGCCATCAACTTGAAGAAGAGTAGGGAAAGGTATATGGGAGGCTTTGAGGTGGGAATGGTAGGGAGAAATGTTGTAATTAACATACAATTTCAAAAGCAGAAAAAAAGCTAGGAAATTGCAGTATCTGTTCAATAATACTATATGTTCATAACATCAGACTACAAGGGCTTCTGTTTGTGCGGTTGAGGAATGTATTAAAACTATTATTTGTAGCTGTATTCATTTTTTTTCCAATTAATAGCAACTGGTTCTAGTAGACATGAAGAAATACTAGTGAGCATCAGATGAACACAGAATGTATAGTCATAGCCCTGGGCTTGTTGGCAATCCCTTCTTCTCACTAAGTGGATGGAGTCTGTGGTATTTCTTCTTATGTTGAAAACCAGAGGTTAAGTGAAAGGTGATAGTTTATTTATTTTTATAATTTACAAAGTCTTAACTGGAGATGCTAAGACAGCTGCTATGCATCTCTCCCTGCAGACATAAACGAGTGTGCTGAAGAGCTTGCTCCCTGTGCTCACCATTGCGTGAATTCAGAGGGGTCCTTCACTTGTGCCTGCCACTCAGGCTTTGAGCTAGGAGCTGATGGAAAGCGTTGTTACAGTAAGTAGCTACCATAGACCTTTGGAAGTCAGTAAGGTTATACAAATATTAAGCAAGAGTAATAACTAAAAGAACACTGAAAGTCTTGGCTAAGAAGAAGTTCCCAAGCATATTGCCTGTGAGGTAGAGCGGGGATGGGAACTGACAAGTGTAACCTGCTTCACTCTATTGTTATAGAAAGAACCAAATAGAAATAGTCTGCATAATGGTTCACAAGCTACTCAGTGAGGAAGAACTTTCATGTTTTCTGACTTGAAAAATCTTTGATTCATGACTCGGATGCTTTGTGAAGTTCTGTCTTCTTAAATTACCTCTTCTGAACATTAAAGATTCCACTGTAATGCCCAACGAAGAGGAAATAGCATGGATGAAGAAAACTTAAGAGCAAAGAACAGCTGTAGGCTATAAATGCATGCCCAACACAGTGGATGCTCCAATGTCTGTCTTCGGCACTGGCTTCTTTTTTCCTTGACATTCATCACACCTCTTCAAATGATTCATCCTGTTTTACATGCTCACCACTGAACTCATTCCTGTCACTTCCTAGCCAAGCGAGTATCCACTGTGTCTCCCAGCCATACCTAATTCTCCATCTCAACTCAATTGTTGGTTTAATATATCCATTGTTAGAGATGTATTTCAAATGCTGGGCTATGGAGTTACTAGTTATAGTTGCTGTATTAGATGGTTCCTATCAAATTCCTTTCTTAAACAAGCACACTGTCTACTTTCCTAAGCTCTGAGCTTTCCAGCCCATCTCCCTCCTCCCCACCTCAACCTTCATCATCCTTTTCCAAACACAGCATCTTTAACTTTCTCTTACAAATTTATTCATCTCTCTCTCCCACTTTAGTTATCTATCTTAACTTTTATAGCAAACTACAATGTAAGCTAACAAGTTCCCAAAATCCCCCATAGAATTATAATAAGAAATGTCAATTCCTATTAGCACAAATGAGTTTGGTCCTGTTGCTGCCAAAGCCATTTACTGTGCTGTGTTTGGGGGTTGTTATTTCTTAAGAGATATCAATCAGGAGATTGGCTCTCCTAATAATCCCCTTTTTGTCATTATTACATCATCATATCTTAAAATTACTCTCAAATAAGCTCACATCCACTAGGATTCCTATAATAAAAGTTTTTATTAGTCAAAATAAACATTCCCTTTCTCTCACCTCATATTTCCTATCCACCCATGCTAACAGGTCTCCATCTCTGACCCTCCATGGACTCTTTCATCTCTATCCTTCCATGCTTCCAGATAAAATGAAAACTTGCCTGGTTTTTTCAGGCTGTTGATGTCTTTTGGTAGTTGGTTACTGTGCTGGCTAACTTCAGTCAACTTACCCAAGCCAGGGAATCTGGGGAGAGAGGACTTCAGTTGAGAAAATGACTTTATTAGATTAGCCTGTAGGCAAGGCTGTGGGCCATTTTCTTGATTAATGATTGATATGGGAGGATTAAACCACTGAGCTTTCCAAGCAGGCTGATCTAGCCATGGAGGCCCAGCCGGTGAGCGGCATCTTCCAGGGTCTCTGCCTCAGTTCCTGCCCCCTGGCTCCTTCCATGCTTGAGCCTCTCCTTACCTTTACTCCATAATGAATTGTGATTAATTGGGACATATAAGCCAGGATAACCCCATCTTTCCCAGGTTGTTTGGCTGTGCTGTTATCACAGCAATACAAAGCAAATGCAGAGAATTCCTTCCACTGTGTCTGAAGAACTCTCTTCTCTCCAGCCCCCTACACTGTCCTAGTTTCTTGTTTCCATCTCTGCTCTATCTCAGTATCAAACTTACAATTACCTTGCTTCTAATGACATTCCTAACTGTGTGCTCAGTGGCCTTTCTTACATGAGTGACAGCTATGGCATTCTGGTTGGAATCTCTTTCTCAGTGATTTTCTTTGTACTCTTTCACATTCATGGCTAATCCAACAGCTCATAACAAAAATCACTACATCTTAGGGCTGGGATTTTCAGCTCTCCATGAACAAGCCCTTCACCCACTATTTCCATGTAATTTTTTATTGATATGAGACAGAGTATGATAGACACATGAGCATGTTCACTTTCTTCCTGATCTTTTCCATGAAGAGGCACCATTCATGGAAAAGTCGGACAATTCACTTTCTTCTGTATAGAATTTTGTTTCTTGATTGCTGGTGCAAGTATATTCATGCATTTTCACTATGTTTATAATGCAGTTTCTTCACAGTACTGTTTGCCTTTTATAGGGCAGAGTAAATAAGATGGAGGTAAACTGAGGACTAATTAAGAAAGGACATCTATGGTTGGGTCCTTTCTGAATGCTTGCAGGAATCCCCTTTCAGGAAAATATGGATGAATTTTTTAATTAATATGTGTTTCTTAAATATAGCCAGAGTTTTAGGAGATGAGGATATTTTAAAATGTGTAAATTAATCTTGCAAATTGACTAGCAAGTTCTCAGGCATCATGGAAGAAACGATCATTATTAACAATGGTTTATGACTTATAGGCTTTCTTTAGAATTTACTCAGGAAAGCAATTTGCCTTAGAGTTGACTGTATTAGCTGGAAGTGTATTTTTACAATTACTTTCCAGGAGGGAATATTTAACTATGTTCTCTCTACAGTCATCTCCAGACCTCAATATTTACTGCTGACATACAAACCTTTCTCAGTGAAAATTCTCAGTGTCCTGAGGTTTCTCCAAACCCAAAGACAGAGGCAATCCTTTTAGAGCATGATGCTGCCTAATCATGAATGAAGCACCTGTCTGTAATGAGTGTATTGTAAGTTTCTTGTTTCACTTTTTGGTAAGAAAAAATTTTATGATTATTTAATTTAATTTCTTTATAGAAAAATCTTAGTTATATAATAGTCATATAATAGAACTCAGTCCTTATAGCATGCTATGAATTTATATTTACTGTTTTGTGATTCAAATTTGGAACATTTCACATATTTCACCATTAGCTAAGACTTTTATCAAAAGAATTATCAACTTAACATTGTTATTAGATATATATGCTTTATGCATTGTATCTATCAAGCAAATGATGAACTTGTCACGTGTAAAAAACAGATCCTATTTAAGTATGATTTTTAAGAAAATATCTTACTCATGTGTAGGGTGTATGTGTCTCTGTGTGTGTGTGTTTGTGTATGTGTGTGTCTGTGTGTGTGTGTGACAGCCATAGCAATTATGTGGCAATCAGAGTACAAGAGAGACTTTCAGGAGTCTGATTTTTCCTTTTGACTTGAGGGTTTTAGGAATCAACTGAGGATGTTAGGCCTGGCTGATACTTCTTTACCATTGAGATATATCCATGGTCCCTTGCGATTTTTATATATTATGAAAGCAACTCATTGTAAATCACTTAGGTGAACAACCTAAAACATCAGCTGACATCTAGTGGTCAGTTGTAGATCTGAGATTGCTTGTCTTATTTTTGGAGACATCTTAGCCCTGGCTACCCTCAAATTTTGTATGTATCCCAGGCTGGCCTGGAATTAATGGACAATCCTCTTGGCTCTACCTCCCAAATGCTATGATGATAGAAGTATACCATTGCACACAGCTCAAACTATTTTTGTTCTATATGTTTTAATGAGATTATTATATCATCAGCTATATATGATATATACAATTACCAGCAGACATAGAGCCATATTCCTGCAGGACTACATGTACCTGGTAAGAATGGGGAGAGTATACACAGAACTCTGCAAATGGATTCTGTGGAATAATGATCTTGTACATTGTAAAGATTTTTAATTTGTATTAGTTTAATGAAACTCTGATTGGACAGGAGAGGCAGGAAGTAGAGGTGGGGAAACCAGAATAGAATAACAGCCAGACGCAGAGGAAGGAAGATGAGAATGCTGCACTGAAGAAAGAGTAGCACATGGACACATGGCTAAACATAGATTAAAAACTATGGGTTAATTTAAATGTAAGAGCTAGTCAGTAATATACCTGAACTATTGACTCAGAAGTTACTATATTAAGCTTCGAGTCAATTATTTCACAAGTCAGTCTTGGGACAAGCCAGGTGGGACAGAGAAACACCCAACTACAGGATTCTTCCTTGTGTTTCCCTTAAAAGTTGAGTAGTAATGAAGAATTGATTATAGTTTCCAATGATCTAAAAACAATATTCTCTGGCAATTATGCCCACAAGAGACAGGCAATGGTGGACATGTAAAGTTGGTAACAAAGAAGAAAATAAGGTGTGTAAGGCCAGTCCTGAGTTCTGGAATAAGAGGCAGTTCTTTCTTGTCTCAGACACCTGTTGCCAGAATGAATCAGAGCTTTACCCAGAACTAGAGTCACGGATTCATTTAACTCTTCAGATTACTTTTCTCTGTTTTATGAGTATTTGTCTGAAAAAATCTATCCATATGTGTACCGTGTATGTGTTCCATGCCCACAGAAGTAGAGGAAAGCATTGGATCCCTGGAACTGAAGATGTAGATGGTCATGAATTCATACAGGCCAGATAAAAACAAAGAGTCATCCAAGACATCTTCATAATCATGTCCCAAAGTGATGATGCAGGCTGCCTGTTGGTAATTGACAAACGTAAACTCTGAAATACTCTAAACACTAACAGAGTTGAAATGCTGGCATATACAAAAGTGGAGTATACCATACTTGTTCTCACGTGGTATATTGTAATTAAAACAAGGAATGTGCACCAAAACCATTGTGTAATATGATCTCAAGATACCTGTCTAAGGAAGGTATGGACCACAAATGAATCTGATGTTGAGTTGAGAAATAGATTTCATATCTATATGTCTATAGCACTCTCTCTCTCTCTTTCTCTCTCTCTCTTTCACACACCCACCCCCCACCCCCCCACACACAAACACACAATCTAAGAGAAATCAAACCCTGAAACTCTCTGGTTAAGGTAAGGTAAGCTGAAGTTTCTATACTGCAAAGAAGATAAGAAGGAAAACAGACCAGAAAGAAGTAACGGTTTAGGGGGTGGAGCTGGCTTTAGGAGAGGCTGAGCCATCTGGCTTGGGAATCAGCTAAATAGTACAAACTGGAATGAACAAAGGGGTTATAAGGAAACTTCAAGACAGAGAGAAATGTCACATCATGCAGACCTCAGACCACTCAGAGGTATTAGAATTTTATTCCAGATGCAGATGTGATATGAAGGCACAAAGTTTTGTTCAAAGACTTGTATAATGTTCTTTTAATCTTAAAATCACTCCAGCACTGGAGAGTGATTCAGGGAGTAAAGTGATTGCCATGGAAATACAAAGACCGCAGTTTAAATATCCAGAAACCTAGTAAAAGCTGAACATGCCTGTGCATGTCTACAATTCCAATGAGACAGAAGATTCCCTGGGTCCCACTGGCCAGTGTGTCTTGCCAAATTGGTGGCTCTCAGATCTATACACATGCTTACACACACACCTGAACACAGACACAGAGATACACACACTCACAATGATAGTTCTATAGGGACCTATAGTGAGTATATGTTAAAGCAAAGTTAGAGACCTAAGAGAAGCCATGGTGTTGGCCTGAAGTTAGCAAGTACACTGAAGATGCTAAAGACAGGTTTAGGTATACTGTTCAAGTATTGCTTAGAGTGGGTAAGAAAAAGAAGATCAAAAATAATTCAAAGTCTCATGCCTCACCAATCAGGAGAGTACTAGTGAATTTTTTTAAAGTGTGGAGTCTAAGGGAAGAATACAGTCAGAAAGACAGGGAGCAAATTCAAATGTCACCAGTTTCTGTCTTCCATGTGTGAAGTTTAGCAACCCATGTTCTACCCACTTTCTAAATAGGAAAATAATAATCTATATATCAGTAAAGCCAAGGATGGAGAAATTCTATGCAAGCTGTGAGCAAGAATGAGTTTATATGAGAAGAGAGGGCAACCACAGGAATATAAAGAGAGCTCAGACTGGGAGCAGAGTCAAGAAGGACCAGTATCAAATATCCAGGAGGGATTGGCAAAGCCTAGAGAGCAGGTAGAAAGAGCAGGGACCACGACTTGAAAATGTGAGTCACTGGAGATGAAAGTGAGACTTGGGGGCTTGTGTATTTTTAAAAGTTAACAAGCAATAAAATTAATTTTTCTTTAATGCTATGTGTGGCAACATGTGTCATTTTAGGCATCCCTGTACCAGGATTAAGTCAGTCACTCTAGATGACACTTTTGGGTTATGTTTGGCTGTCCCTTTTTCCTGTCTACCACTGATGTTCTAAATGTACTCATCTGCTCTACATCCCCGGAGTTTGTTGTTCTAAAATGCTGGATAAGTAGGTTATACACTTCACAGACTTTCATTGAGTGTAATGCCATTGAGATTCAGGCAAGTTACTGCTTGCTGGAGAGCTGGTTTATCTCTAGTGACAACACCTTAACTGAATGGACATAGCACAACTGCTGTATTATCTACCTGTCTAATAAAATCTGAGTTATTTTCAAATCTGGGGCTACTTTATGAAAAGAGATATTACGAATATTTATGAACTTAAATAAGCTGTTAATCAAATTATTTTTACTTTATGGATGGTACTGTGTAGAAGTCATCTCTGGTCAGAAAACTCACCTATTTATGAACCCCTGCCTCCTTTCCTTCCAGTTCCTCCCCACAAGCCTGACCCCCAATCCATTCCTCCTCCATTTCTATTTAGAAAAGGGCATTGAGTCTATGGCCATACCACCCTGAACGCGCCCGATCTCGTCTAGAAAAGGGCATTGATATAAACAAAACATGACACACCAAGTCTAAATACCTCCTCTTGTATTAAGGCTGGACAAGGTAACCCGGCATGAGGAGTAGGGTCCCAAAAGCCAGTAAAGGAATCAGAGCCAGCCCCTGATCCCATTGTTAGGAGCTCTACAAGAAGACCAACTACATAACTGTCCCATTTATGCCAAGGGCCTAGGTCAGTCAATTGCAGGCTCTCTGGCTGTTAACTCAGACTCTGTGATCTCCTATGAGCCCAGGTCAGTTGTTTCTGTGGGTTTTCTTGTGGTGTTCTTGACTCCTGGCTCCTACAATTTTCTTTGCTTCTTCTACAGGATTCCTTCAGCTCTGCCTAGTGTTTAGCTGTGGGTCTGCATCTGTTTCCATCAGATGGTGGATGAAGCCTCTCTAATGACAGTTGGGTTAGGCACCAATCTGGTCACAGGAGATGGCCAGTTCAGGCTGCTTATCTCTTATTGCTTGGAGTCGTAGATGGGGGTCATCCTTGCAGATTCATGGGAGACACCAGGTGTTTATGTGGTCCCAAGATGCCCGCCCTTACCAGTAGTCTCAGTCTCTCAGTCTCTCTCTCTCTCTCTCTCTCTCTCTCTCTCTCTCTCTCTCTCTCTCTCTCTCTCTCCCCTCCCCTACTTAATCACTCATCTTCCCATCCCCACTTGCCCTCTATCCACTAACAAATTCTCTTCTATTGTCTCTCCCCAGGGAGATCTGGACATCCCCCTATGAAAATTCCTTATAGTCACTCTGGGTCTGTGGACTGTAGCATAGTTATCTTTTATTTTACAGCTAATATCTACTTTTGATTACAAATCATGTTTGTTTTCATTCAGGATGAGCTTCTTTAGTTCATCCATTTGCCTGTAAATTTCCTGATGTCATTAATTTTTATTGTTGAGTAATGCTCCATTGTAAATGTAGTACATTTTCTTTATTCAATTTTTTAGTTGAGGGACATCTAGGTTCTGAATATTACAAGTAAAGCTGTTGTGAATAAAGTTGAGCAAGTGTCCTTGTGGTATAATTGAGCATCTTGGGCATATATGTCCAGGAGTGATATAGTTAGGTCTTGGGTATACAATAATTTCATTGAACTGGAATTTTAACATTCAAAAAAATTAAACGAGTGTTTATCTGAACTTTACCTAAATGCAATCAATCTGAGTGGATAGAATCAAAAAGTGTCCTGGGAGACATGGCTATTGATACCAACAATGTTATGCATATTATTAGAGGGTAATTCCACTTGAATCAATTTAGATTTTCCTGGACACTAATGCAGATTGCCCTGATGGACTAGAAGATAGCGACCATCATTTATATACCTCTATACATGGTTGACAGTGGCAGACATGGAAAGCAGCTCAGCTCTGTCTCATGTATTCTATATTAGTATGTACATACAAAGCACTTTGCCCTTCAGTCCTTTTGTATTCTAGTTTTCTTAGTCTTCAGCCCAGAGAGATTCCTTCCTTCAGCAGTAAACTGATTAGTATAATCTTCCTTTATTTTACCAATTTTTGAGAATGTACTTTTGACTATTTGCTGTGAGCTGCTAAGACACAATGAAGGAGGCACTGTGGGGTCAGAGTGGCAGGGACCTGCAGTGTTGGCTGGAGGCACACAGGCTGCTGTGTGCTGCAGCAGGAGGCTGTGGTGCTCAAGCACAGTCTCAGAGACTACAGGTTCTCCACAGTGTCAAAGATAAAAAATGGTCACAAAGAGTGTCAAAACCCTGGGTAGATTTGTCCTGTTCTTTTGCATATTCTCCTTCCCAAGCATTCAGGCATTAAGACCATGGGAGTACAGTCGATGAGAACAGAGTACCCACACAAAGAGTAAATGAAATGATAAAGTATATAGTGGCCAGAGCATTAAAATTTTATACTTGAAACACCTTGTGTCTTCATTTAGAGAATCAGAGACTAGAATGTCTGCATGCTCAGGCCAGTCAACATTCATATGCTGAGCCTGATGCTCACCAATATGCCCAAATTACTAACATATGCCAGAGATGATGACATGTTTCCAAACTAATAGTATGCTAATATGATAAATGTATTTTATATGCATAAAATCTGGTTAGCACTCTCATGTGATGCAACTTACATATGATCAGCCAGTATATTGGTTTAATATCTCTTTAACCACAAGTTACTTTTTAACAGTAGTTATATGAACACACAAGCAGTAAAAAGAACAATCATAAGTTTAAATACACACACACACACACACACACACACCTTGTATTTCCTAAAAGAACTATCTAATTAAAGTATTTAGTAGCCACTGATGGACTTATCATTGTCTTCCTTATCTTCATATTACCTGACTAATCATTACTTCTTATAACTCAGTAGTTTAATACAGTATAGGCATGTGGAATACTTATGAGACACCTCTGAATTTTACTTTTATATTTGTAAAGTGTTGATCTATATCCAATAGAGTGTATCTTTCTCTCAAAAAAGAAAGCATGTCTATTGTTAACATGTATTTCAATTCTCTCTATTGTTATGCTAATAACCCTCTTTTGCTTGTTTTGGAAAGGAATTGAATTAGAAATTGTAAATATCTGTGAGAAGAACAATGGTGGTTGTTCTCATCACTGTGAACCTTCAGTTGGTGGACCACATTGTTCCTGTAACCATGGCTATCAGCTCGATACAGATGAGAAGACATGCATAGGTAATATCTGGTAAATGCCATCTTCATTCAAGTTTCTCTGAACTCATTTTAGTACTTTCATGTTAATATGCATTAATACAGTGAGCCACAACCCTCAGAGTAAAGAGAGCTGTGTTAAACTTTGTCTGACTGCTGACAACATGGCAGAAACATATTATATTGGATATTTATCTTGAAATTAAGGAGATTGAGATACTTGTAATGAGATATATGGGCTATTAACTCTTTGTGAATAAAATTTATTGTTTTATCTCAGGAAAGTATTCTAAGGTCTTTCTAACCTACCAAATTTGTATGCTTACAATAGAAGGAACTGTCCATCCCATGTCTTCCTACCTCAAGCAGAAATGAAATCATGTTCTTTAGTTTTCAGTTTGGTAATGAATTAGATCAATGTTCAACTGTCATATGTCAGTTTTTACCAAAAGAAATGTTTATAAGATAATCATTCTTTGGGCATCAAAGGTCAAACCCATTTTTAAAATTATGTATATTCATGTGTTTGTGTAGCTTGGTGTACATGTGAGTGCAATAGACCACTAAGTCCAGAAGAGGGATTCAGATACCCCAGACCTAGAGTTTCTAGTGATTGTAAGCTTCCTGATATGATGTTGTAAAGATGACAGGGATCCACTGCAACAGCAATACATCTTAACCATTGAGCCATCTCTTCAGCCCCTCAACCCATTTTTTAATGGATGACTTTAATAAAACATTACTAGAATTTACTTCATTAGTTTTATTCATTTATTATTTATAGTGATTATCCTTTATATAGTTTGCAATAATGAGAAGAATAATCCCAACTTATCCTTCCCTCAAAAAGAAATACCAAGTAGAGATCTCCCAGTGTTTCTCTGTTAAGAATCAAGGGATCCATATGAAGTGGCACCGCTGTGCTCTGCACCTGAATTATTCCAAGCCCCCAAATAGTGTTGTCTTAATTCTAAAATGGAAATACCATATTTTCTTAAACAGTGATAAGAGTTTTTACTTTAAAGCAATAATAAGAATGTGAGAAAACATCGTTTCACTGCACGCTGTTCAATATGGTGGGAGACAGTTTAAATCAACAATGGTGAGGTAACATGAGCACTGGAGTGGGTTATTGTTTTGTACTTTGGAGAGAATCATCTCATGGAATTTACAGTAGTTTGGTCTCACAAAACTAGTTAAACCTAAACAAAGCTGTTGTACATGTTTCTTGATGATGCAGTACTGCCTTCTAAACTACTATGCGTCTGAGATGCCCATCGTATCAGAACCAGTTGTTTGCCTTGCAATTCTTGCAATGAAAATTATGCCACATTTTCTGTCTCATTAATATTTAAAGAAACTAGTGGGTTTTTCCCTCTTTCTTTTCCCTTCTCATTTTACTTTTCATTAGTACTAAATAACAAAAATAGCTAAATCTTTTCTTTATATTTTTATAAATGTATTTATTTTATATTCTTTTAAACCTTGGTGTCTTTAGTCTTTGAAAAGTACAACTCAGGAAACTTTTCTTATTTACAACTGGAAAAAATATAGCATCTTCTAGGGTCAGAATGCAGAAAATTGCATATTTATGAGATTTCAGCAGTCAATGAGGCAATGTTACACTGCTTATGGTGTATTTTGTTCAATAATGAATATGCTTACTTCTGAAGAGCAGGTACTCACTAGGGCAAAAGGGATGACTCACTTAGACCATGAGTCACCCTTCTTGTTGCCTGTTGCTTTGCAAGACTAGCGATGAGTTCTATCACATCTTACTAGGAGGTATTCTCTAAAGATGGGAATACTCAAGAAAGGATGAAAGGAATCCAGCCAACATGCCATGAGTCAGTCTCGCCAAAGTGTAGAAGCCTGGGCCTGGAACCTAGAGAAATGGGTAATGTATCATCGGAAAGATGGTTGTATAAGACACAATTGTGTGATCATGGTGAGAAATTCCAAGTTAATGAGACATTAAAAGTTTCACCTCAGTATTGTTAGTCTTCCATTACTGGAGGCTAGATTTTTCTGTTGAGGTGAGTAGTACATACATCTCTGTAGTTATGTTGCATTCTGCACAGTAGCCAAAAGCTATGAAGCATGATCAAAAGAAGAACACAGACAAGCGATGATTTAATCAAGGATGTGAAAAGAAATAAAGAAATGTAAAAAGCAGCTAATGTAAAGGCTGAAGTGACAGTGTTTCCTAGAAAAGACTTCATTTGAGGGCTATTGAAATCCTTGCTTAGGAAGTGGGGAAGCCTAAATCCTAGTCTCCGGTACCCACATAAAAGCCTGGGCCTATGATCCCAGAACTCAGAGGTGGAGGCAAGAGATAAACAGTTGAATGCTGGCCAGGTGATGTAGTGAATAAGAGATCCTTTCTTGAAGCATAAAGTGAAGACAACATTGAGGAAGATCCATGATACATGCGCGTACACTCCTGCACACATATGACATGCATATGCACCACTCAACATGCTATACATCCTCCCATATGACTTGACCAATGATGCATGTGCGCTCATCCATATTGACATGCATGTGCACACCCCCATTACCTCATGATGCATATGCACACACACACACACACACACACACACACACACACACAGGGCATGCATTCATACCCCCTACATACATATAAGGCATGTATGTGCACCTACACACACACACACACACACACACACACACACACACACAAACTCTACCATAGAAAAAGTAAATTTCTCTTTAGCTTTTGAACTAAAGTCAGAGTGCCAGAAAAGAAATATCCCTGAAGAAATAAAAATGGAAAATGATATGGTTAACATAATAACAATCAGAGCAAGGGATATATTTTCAGATTATGTCATACAACTAGCCCCTTAGTAGTTGAGACCTGTGAAGCTCTGTTGTTAAGAAGGGTTTTTATTTTAAAAAAAATTCAATAAGAAATATCTAAAATTAAAAAAAAACAAAGACTACTGTTTTAAATGAAATAAAAAAATGTTTTATCTTTTGTTTTTTTTTATTTTCTGTGTTTCCCTTGTTTAATCTAAAAGTCAGAAAAAGGCTTTAGCTGTAATCTTCTGAGAGTTCCTTGTGACATTTTGCAGGAGAGGAATGCATTGTGCCCAGATGACCTTCGTTTAGATAGTTTATGGTGACCCCTCACCTTGACTGATGATTGCATTCCCTTTTCTTCCTGTCTCTTGTCTTCATTCCCTTGTGTCTACTGACTCTCCCAAGGTTAATTGAGACATTGACCTCTTTGTACCTGTGGTCACTCATGTAGTCCCAGAACAATAGGATTCTGTAAGCTCAGCAGTGACAATCACCCAGCCTATCAGCTCAACAGACAAGACCAGCTCAGTGCCAGCGGCTCAGAGCCAGCCCCTTCATTATGTAATGCCAGGTGGCCCAGAGCAGAGAAGAAGAGTGAGTGTCTACTGCACCCTCTCACTTTTAATGCTCAGAATGAACCTTAAACCTCAGGCCAAGTAGATGGCTGTTTGTCTGAACGGCTTCATTGACAGCTACTGGAACATTTTCTCCAGGCCACCTGTGTCTTAAGAACAAGTATTCAGGAATGTCGAATTCTAGAATGGTACTGCTATATAAACAATTGTTCACCTGACAGGACATTCCAGAGGAATGATTTCATAGCTATAACAAAGCTCCACAGACCTCCTTCATCCCATTCAGTGCATGGTTAAGAACACTGGAATACTCCAGAATTTAATACACAGGATGTGAAGTAAATGTATGTCCTTCCCTCTCTCAAACATTCAGTTCCCACTTCTCTCCCTAGTTGAATGCAAGGGGAATGTTTACTTGGGAACACTCTTTGATCTAAAGTCTAGAAGAAGAGGCCCATTATGAAGTCTGGGGCTCTTTTGTCAGCAGCTGTCAAATGTTACTAAATGGAATTCTTTTGGATCGTCATCCTCAGTTCTGTCTTTTTGTTCCTCAAGTTCTGTTTATTCAGTCAGATTGCTTTTTAAACTGTAAAAATAGCAGAGATCTATTTCCTATGCTTATAAATGCAGTTAAAGATTATTTATATTCCTTTAAATAACACACATGAAAGAAGCATGCAAGAAACATAAACCAAAAGGAAATGTCATTATTTTTGTGTGATCTTTTCTTCAATGCCTGTGCTATGTGGCCTAAGAAGTAGAAAATGGTTAATCAGTTTTAATTTAGCAATGAGACTTCTCAGAGCTTCTGCAGTTTGGTGGATTCTGCTTTCTGCAGTAACACAAATGTCCTTTGCCCTTCAGACTTTGATGAATGTGAGAGTGGAGATGCCTGCTGTGCCCAGCTCTGCATCAACTATTCAGGAGGCTACGAATGTGGCTGTCAGGAAGGCTTTCAGATCAGTTCCGATGGTTGTGGATGTGATGGTAAATTCCTGAGATCTCCTGGACCAACTGATGTGATGTGGTATCAAGGGGGCAGAAACATATGTCTTTCACACTAAAAACAATGTGGGTTTTCTGTGTTTGCACCATGTAACATCATATGTACTTTAGTGGCTCTAACTTTGAAGAACCCAAGATCTTTGTCAATGAAATGAAGACAGCAATAAGGTTAGGAAGTAAATTAAGGGAATTTTGTAATAAAGATACAAGCATGATAATTGGCCTAGATGAGCACTCCACTAAAGGCAGCAATGGCTAGTATGATGCTCATTAGTTCATAAGCTTTTCACATGTTTGTATGCAAAGGAGAGATTTGAAGGTGAGTAACATACTGTTAGTAGAACCATCTCTAGCATGCAGCACCACAATTAAGGGTTGGTTTCTGAAAATCATTGTCAAGACATTCTTGACATGTAAAAGAGCCCCCAACACTCTATATAAAATGGAAGAGTGAGGCCAATGTGCCACACAATAATTCACATTGATAATTACTGCTGCACTACTCACAATAACCAAGACAGAGAAAAAGCAAGATATACATCAGCAGAAGAACTAATGCAGAAAATATACACTACAGAATTTTATCCATCCCAAGGAAGATAAAATTGGGCAATTTTCAGAAAAAAAATATATATAAAGCTAAGGGTCACCAATATTAAGTAAAATAAACCAGACCTAGAAAGACAATTATAACATTTTCTTTCATGTGTAAAATCAAAACATAAATCTGCTTGTGCCAGGAAGGTAAAAAATAGACAGAAAGGGGAAAAGAAGAGATTATAGGTGGAAGGAGCTAGAGAGTGTGATGGGATACAAGAGAGATTATAGGTGGGAGGGACTAGAGAGTGTGATGGGAGACAAGAGAGATGGTAGGTGGGAGGGGCTAGAGAGTGTGATGGGATACAGGAGAGATGGTAGGTGGGAGGGGCTAGAGAGTGTGATGGGATACAAGAGAGATGGTAGGTGGGAGGGGCTAGAGAGTGTGATGGGAGACAAGAGAGATGGTAGGTGGGAGGGGCTAGAGAGTGTGATGGGATACAAGTGTTATAAAGTAGAAGGGTAGACTATAGGAGAGGACAGGACTAAAGGTTAGAAAAAAGGGTAGTAGGGTAGGTCAATGAGGGAAAATAAGAATGAGAATAAAATTGAATGGCATACATATAAATATGCTATAATCAATTGTTCTGTATGCTTACTTAAAAATAATTTAAAACAAAATTACCTTAAATATATAATTGATTATTTTATTTTGCAATTATTATTAAAAGAACTACTATAAGCCAACCCTTCGGTATAGATCAAAGAAAAACGCAGTGTGCTATCTATAAACACTAAACACAGTAGAGTATATTACCATTTATCATTTCCATCCAATTAACAGAGCTAACAAAAGCTGCATTTTATGCACCATCTGCTCCTAAGAGGAGTGAGCCAAGATATGATTGCATGGCACAAATGCACATGCTTGCACATATCCACAGGAGTAAGGTGTGCACCATCTGAGGTGAGGCTGAAGTGTGGCTTCACTTGGGGACTTTCTGTGTATCTAACAGACTGAATATAAAGTTAGATTTAGTCATAAATCTCATAGTTACATGAGGGCAGACTAGTTAATATTCTTACATGTTGAAAGTTTTTCATAGACCCTGCATGGAATTATGCAAACATATCAGCGTTCACTGACATACTTAATCTGAGAAGTTGGTACATTTCTGCAGAATAAGACACTGCTTGCATCCATTGAAATTAAGTTTTATGTTCTTCATCGAAGCCACACAAAGAAAGCATCAAAAATCCCTGGCTTATGTGGTCAGTCTTTAGGTCAGACTTGCAAATGAACAAAAGCAAGTCACTAGGCAGGTATGCCTGATCTTACTTGCTTCCTGTGTGGCGGGATGCTGCTGCTGGTTAATGGAGGTCACATAGGGCCACAAAGGGCAGATGCTAGTTATCTCTATTCTCCCTCGATGTGGATGAGTGCCTGGATGTCGATGTGGACTGCGGCCAGCTGTGCATCAACTTCGTTGGGACATATGTCTGTGCCTGCGAAGAAGGATTCAGAATTGGAAGTGATGGAAGAACCTGTCTCTGTCAGTAGCTGAGGAATTGTGCTGAATGTTCTAATGCTGGAGAGGGAAGTTTCCCAGTCCTTACTCCCTCCTTCCTCCTTCAGGGCTCTCTCTCTCCCCCCCTCTACCCTTCCCTCCCTTTCATTCTCTCCTTCTTTCTTTCTTTTCCTCTCGCTCTGTCTCATTCCTTTTTTCATCCTGACGCATTCCCTCCATCCTCTTTTTCCTTCCTCTCCTCCTCCTTCTCTCTAGCATTACTTTATTTCCCTTGTCTTCGGTCTACTGTAATTCAACCCCATGCCAGCAGCATCTGGCTGCTGGTACAATCGGCCCCTGAAGAGCCTCTCAGAGTTCCATGCCCATCAGTCATCCCTGGTTGGCTGTCTAGTTTAGACTCTTACTGTCTGTCTACGCTTGTTTACTTTTTCTCCCTGTCCATGGTATTGAAAATCAATCTCTTCCTCTTTGTTCTGAGCTTTAGATGATGAGCAGTTAGAGGAGGAGGAAGAAGAGGTACTAGACATCCTGATGTTTCCAGGCCTTCTGGCTCAAAGTCCACCTCGGCTGGCCCCTTACCTGTCTCCTTCTCTCACTGGTTCATATGAAGATGAAGACAATGATGAAGAAGACCAAGAATCAGGAGAGTTCCAAGGGCTGACAACCTTGCAAAGAGTGGGTGAGTAGAGGATTTGTTTCATAGTTCATTGATCCTCATCATTAAATAACTCAGGCATGTTGTCCAAGTAATTTTATCATCAATAGTTAAGGTCATCAAAGTTAGGATAGGAGATCTAGTTGAAACATGGGACTAAAACTGTTGAATTATGTTTCTGGCCTGGACTTACCGGGCCTGGACCCTAACCCTAACTGGCAGTCTGACATTCTGGTAGAAACTCACATAGGCTTATATTATTTTACACTGATTGACCCAGGGCCCAGGCATATATCTTGCTAACTCCTTTATCTAAACTCAACCCATTTTGAACTAAACTCTGCTTTTCTCAGAGCAGCATTTCAGCTTCTTTCCTCTGCATCTGCTGCCATCTCCTCATTGTGTATCCCTGTGGCATCTCTGTCTGGTGTCTTTCTGTAGTGTCTTGGTCTGTCCTAAGGTGTTCCCAAGTTCTCTTAGCCTGGTAGTCCCACCCACACTTCCTGTCTGCCTTTAGCCAATCAGCTTTTATTACACCCAAGAGCAAGACAAATAGTTACAATGACGGGAAACAGTAGCAACATAACATAATCCCATTACACAAAACCTTTACTTATGCAGAGTTTCCTATAAATTTATCATCCCCTGACTTCTGTTTTTATATAATAAATATATAATATAAAGGAATTTATAAAAATTGGAGTATATGTGAGAGAATATGTTGATGGTTCAATGAGTAAAGGACTTGCTGATATGAATGACCTTCTGAGTTCAATATCTAGGACCCACATGGAGGAAAGAGGTGACCCACTTCCAACAATTGTCATCTGACCTCACCACATGTGCCATGACATGTGTATACACATATACACATGCACCTAAATAAATAAACAAATAAATAAAATAAAAGAAA
The DNA here is from genome assembly GCA_004025045.1 of Sigmodon hispidus. Lineage (NCBI taxonomy): Eukaryota > Metazoa > Chordata > Mammalia > Rodentia > Cricetidae > Sigmodon > Sigmodon hispidus. The sequence continues at coordinate 41,278 of PVIH01004754.1, read as the reverse complement.
CTAGCAGTAATATATTGTGTTATATTTATTTTATAAGAATATGAGTACTTCTGCATACAAGCAGAATATTTAAATATTTATTAAATTTCTTACCCTTTAGCTATTCAAAATCAGAATAAATGTAACTAAGAGCAACAAACATAGACCAAGTGAAATCATTTGACTAGGGTTTGGAAAGAGAGAAATCCAGATACATCTTTGTTGCTGTCCCTTGAATTTCTTGCCAATCATGAAATGTGCCGTGCAGTCCTACAGACAGCCATTGAGAAAATGAGGCAGATGTAGCGCTCAGTAGCACAGTTGTGATGACCATTCACAAAATGGAAATCAGCACTACACAGGATGGCAATGCTCCACATTCGCTCATCTCCCCATCACCAAGATGAGAAGAGAACATGAGCCCCATGTGTAAGTAAACACTGGGTAAAAGAATACCTCAATACTTCCTCATATTTGGATAATCTCCATCAAGAAGAGAATGAAGAAGTGAATATACTGCATTTCAGTAAGAAATAGAATGCTGTGCACACATATAACAGATTTGTACACACACAGTGTAGAAGAATACTACAGTGTATTGACAAGAGAAACATGACCGCAAATGCTGTTGCTTTACAATTCTACTTATAAAAGTTCAGAAAATGTGTGGTGTCAGAAACTGTGGTAGCGTTTTATCTATGAGAATAGTAGAATTGACATTTTAGGTTACAGGTAATGTGTTGTGCCCTCATCTGAATCTATGGGCTACTACTGGTGGGTATATTTGAGATGATGTGCTTCATTACACATGATAGTTTCGTTTTAATAAAAATGTACTTTAAAATATATGCATAGAAAGGTCTAGAAAGGAAGGAATAACAAACCTAGACTATCCGCACTTTCTTGACTTTAGATAACCAGTCACAGGTCTCCTTTATACTTCTTTCCTGTAGCCCTTTAAACAAGGAACAATGATCTAATATTATAACTGAGTGAAATAAAGACTTCTTTTTGCTAATATCCTTTTCTGGATTTTCTTGGGAAAGATAACTGAGCTGATTTTCTCTGGAGAATTAAGAATTTTGCTTTATTTTTGGTTACATGTGTAACTGAGCTGATTTTCCATGACAGTCTGTTTAGATGGCACCTTTGGTCTTGACTGCAGCTTGCGCTGTGAGGACTGCATGAATGGAGGTATATGCCAAGAAGGAAGGAGTGGGTGTCTCTGCCCAGAAGGCTGGACTGGCATTCTTTGCAATGAAAGTAATGCCCTGAGAACTGGTGGAGACCAACAATCTCTTTTGGGTGAGTTCTCCTCAAAAAAAAGTGCCCTAAAATGTACTGACTACCCACTGAGAGATAGCAATATATTTGTTGTAAGTAAAACATGATGGTGAATACTGGAGTTTGTAAATTTAATGTATGACAGAAAGGAAAGATTTCATATTTTCAGAAGTTAATCCTCCAAATTCTGCTTACCCATGAAACAGAAATTGATAAGAGCTCCTAATAAGGATGGGCTGATTTTAAAAAAAAGAAAAAAATCACCAACACTTGGACAACTATTTTCAGTGGAAACCCAGGAAGGAATGTGTTACAAAGTACAGTGAATTTGCCTAAAGTTTTCAAAAGTGAAATTGTTTATCTGGTCTTGTTTCTGTTTTTTACCTTTCCTCTACCCCTAAAAGTCACATTAACATAGTTAGTGGTTACAGTTTTATCTTTTTATATAAATCTCTCAAGAGAAACTATCAAGAATTTAAATATGATTCCATCCAAATATTATTTCTTTTGTGTTTTAAATGAAGACAGCTTTTAGGAGCTGAAACTTCCACATGATAAAATAAAATAAATTGAGTTTTTTTTTTCTCTTTTTAACTTTCTCATATACTTAAAAATATATGTCTCCACAATTATATGGAAGACAGCATGAGCAGATTTTTTCCTTTTAGCTTCTTGCAAGGAAAAAGAGAGCAGAGATATGTTCTACTGCATAGCATAGACAAAGGATCCAAGTCTTGACACAGTGACATCTTTTGGCCAGCATGACTCATTCAGGTATTCAGGCTATTCCCCAAGAATCTGTGTGATCATGTTCTCTGCTGCTCTTAACCTTTTAAGCAGCTCACTGTCTGTACATACTTGAGAACTTCTAGAATCAAGTTGTATTAACTACTCCCCTTTAATCTTTATCATAGTCTTTGCCCAATTGGCTGTTTCTAGAAAGTTAAGCCACTGGCTACTTCATTTTCTGCACTTTTTGGTTCTGTAGCTATTATTTTACCAGGATCTCTGAAGATCCATTTCTGCCTGTCATGTAAAACTTTATGTGATGTCTTCTGAAAACATTTGGTCTTTCTAGTATATGTGAAGCACTCTCTTACTGTATTGACATTCTTTCTTGGAGAGTGTTCTTCTTGGTCAGGTACAGTTCACTCTTGTTTACTGTAAGTTAGATTTCCAACCACATCAGTACAGAAAAAGCAAATCTTGCTGCAGACCTTCAATTATATTGATCCGTAAGATCACATAATCTGTTACAGCCTGGGTATCCTGAATGTTCAGCAAGCCAGGCTACATCAGGAACTATAATAGGCCAGCTCTAGAAGCTGGAGCCACAATAGGAAAACTTAGTTCTGGAAGTCAGGCTATACCTAGAGCTGCAATAAGATAGATATGGAGGATGGAGCTGAAATGAGACAACTCAGCTGTGGAGGGAAAGATACCCTGACTGTTTGGGAAACCAGGCTACACATGAAGCTGGGGCTTGCTGAGGGCTGGTCACCCTGAAGGATATAGCAATCCTGCTCTTCTCCTGGAGAGGTGCTACAGCTGAGTTTTGCCCCACTCCGCTTAAGCAGGCTTCCAAGCAGAGCTCTGTTTCTTCTCTGGCCCAAAATGTTGTTTCTTCTACCTCACTTAGCCAAAGGAGAAAGCGCTGCAGAAATGCAGCAATCTCCTCCAGCTCAGAGAAAAGGTGTTACTTTTTTTCTGTTCCACTTTGCTCAGACTCCTAGAGAATGTCTCAGCAAGGTTCTGCATTGACAAATGAAGATCTCCTTCAAAGACTCTTTTGACAAACAGATTTATTTGTGAAGAAAATCAGGAGAGCCGCTGCCTTAGCTAGGTTACAAAAGAACGGCCCACAACTGAAAAGGCAGAGGGGGTTATATGGGCTTCTTAGGGGTGGAGTTTCTTCAGGGATACTCAAAGTTTGGTTAGTTATTCCTGATCAGGAATTGATTAGTCATTTCATTCGTCAGGGGCAGACATGACTCTGATTTCAGGAACTAACTGTGTTTCTTTCACTGGCCTCATTTTGGTCAGGGGTTTTAGAGTCAGAGTCAGGGCATGTTTCTTAAGTTCTGGGTTGAGGGATAAAGTGGTTTTTTTCACTGGCTTGAGTCCCAGATCCAGGGTATTGTTTTATTACTAGCTCTGGTTTCAGGGCCAGCGTGGGTTTCTTTGGCTAGACCCCTTTTCTTACAACATATAATGTCACCATATAATTATTATGATATAAAAATTTGCTTTGTCATGCAAGTCCATTGATGCACACGTGTGGCTTGAACATATGGTCCTTGACATGGTAGCATGAGAAATAGGACTAGACAATGTATGTCTGAAGCAACAGAAGAAAAGATCACTGGTATAAATCTCACCCTGAGAGTTTAAGGTGAGCCAGATTATAAAAGGTCAAGATGCCCATGACTTCTTACTGCAGAACCTTGTAGGTGTCCAGGGTGCTCACAGCAGCTTTTCTGGAAGAGTTTGTTTGAGAAAGCAGAGGCTAAGAATAAAGACAGAATAGTACAAATCAACTCAGGGTTTCAACCAATTCTTCAATAAAATGGGAGTGGTGATATTTCTTAAAATCTATATAAACTATATATTTTAAAGATGACTGGCATTTTAAAATGCAACCCAGGAAATTAAAAATAAAATTGAGTAGATTTTAGAAAAATGGGTCATCTCAACAGAGATGACCCTGACCTTAATCCTCCCCACTGTATAGATGACTATCCTTTTTTGGTCCACTATAAAAATATTTAGTTAGGCATCTTGGAAATTTGTACAATAAATTGTAAGAAAATTTAAGTATCACTTATTTAATTGTAACATCAGGGTTTCTAAAAACCACAATCTCATTTAAAGCAATCTCATGTTGAAATCAGTGAACATGGTTTGAATGAACATTTGAATGTTCTAATGAAGAGGAAAGAGAAGTGACGGCCATCGGCATGGATTACTTCATGGTCAGAAAAGTTTGTGATGCCTTCCAGGTCCTTCAGTTCCATGTGAGGATGTATTCCTGTTAACAATTTCTCCTCCAAGATCTTGATTCTACATTTTGCTAATAGTATATCTTAGAAAGCCTTGTTTGTTATATTCTGTTTTGTGGAATGGGACCAAAGAACCCCATTTATCAGCTATGTAAACAATACTCCATATACTCCACAATCCAGCTACTATGGAAGTCACTAAGAATTATTTTATTATAAAAACAAAACAAAACAAAAAAAACCCTGTCCCTTCTAGAGGTGCTGGACAAATTCAGAGTTATATTGTACATAAAGTGACAACATCATACTTGACAATTGTTTATCTCAGTCTTTCTCTTTTCTTTTCTTTTCTTTTTTTTTTTTACTTTTACTCTTCTATTTCCCTGTATTCGCTCTTTTATAGTAGCCTGTGGCTTGAAATTAAGAAAAAGAGGGGGTAATGTACTTTCTTAGAATTTAAAAGGCTGTGAGTTCAAATACTAACACTGCATAAACCAAAACTATTGGAACATGTCTGTAATCCCTGCACTAAGACATAAAGGGAGGAGGATAGAAGTTGAAAGTCATTATGAGTTCAAGGTCGATCTTGGGTACATCAGACAGTGTTTCAATGAAAAGCAGAAGGAAGGAAGAGGAGAGAAAAAAAAGAACAATGAACACACCAAGAAAATAAAACATGAAGCTGTTTCATATAATGGTGGGAGGTTACTGCAGGGACATCCTATATGTAGTTGTGGAATGAAGCATATGGCAAAATATCAACTAATAGCTAATAAAATTGTCTCAAAAATTATATGTATTCACATTAAAGAAATTGTGAATTTTCGAATGTCCATTTTCGAATACCTGGTACTTCTAAAAGAATGAACAAACCAGCAAATATTGTCATTTGCTTAATTTCATCAAATTCTGAGGAGCCTCCAAGAGAACTCTAGCTGCATTCACTGCTGCTTTTAAAATATGACTTTTTTTTCTTTGAGTTTTCTCCACATTTTCCAAAGAAAAAGATACAGTTTGTTTCTCATTAAGGTTGGTTACAATTATTCAGGAAATGTGTCTGGGCAGTGTTGAAACCACAAGGGTTGGAGTTTAAGGACTAAGGTTAGTTTTGCATTTGAACCTTATTAGCATTTCCTTAAGTTATCATTATTTTAACTATCTGTATCATCTGGAATTCTCCTGTGGTGATTAAAATCATAGGAACTAGAATTAAGCCAGAGTTGTACCCTGGCTCTGCAAGTCACTAAGAATTTAATTATTTCTAATAGAAAGACCACCTTCTTCTGACCTTGCCTTCTGGTTCCAGTGGGGATAGGCAGGATGTCCCATTACATACTCATCCTTCCTAATTTACTCACAGCTTGTTCCACAGATGCCAAAAGAAGGGAGTGCAGGGGCATCTGTAGCTGTCAGAACGGAGGCACCTGTGATACTCAGACTGGACAGTGCCAATGCCCCCCAGGGGTTTATGGGAAAATTTGTGAAGAGGGTAAGAATGCCCTGTCAGTAAGATGAGCCATTGTTAATTTGAGGATGGGAGTGGGGTAAGGGTTTGAACAGAAATGAGGACTTCAAAGGCTAGACATAAATAAATGCAAAAGAATATATTTGCTTCAGCCATGGAAAGCATAACAAAGTAAGATATAATTGCTACAGTGGTTTGGAATATATATATATATATATATATATATATATATAGATAGATAGATAGATAGATAGATAGATAGATAGATAGATATAGATATATATATCTCCTAGGCTTATATATTTGAATGCTTGCTCCCTAGTTGAACTATTTAGGGAGATTTAGAAGGTGTGACTTTGTTAGAGGAGGTGTGTCACTGCGGGTAGTTTTTGAGGTTTCAAATGTCCATACCAGGTCCAGTATCACCCTCTTTCTGCCTTCATCTTGAGGATAGATGTGGTCTACCACTATGCTCCCTACCATGATGCTCACGAGCTTTCTCTCTGAAACTGTAAGCAAGCCCCCAATTAAATGCCTTTTTCATATGTTGCTTTGGTTATGGTTTCTCTTCACAGCAACAGAATAGTAACTAAGATTCTTGGCTAACTGTAGCACAGGCAAGACAAGTCCTGAAACAAGAAGAGCATTTTGTTTTCTTCTCAAGTAAAAGTTAGTTTTGTGGATGTGGATGCAGAAGAAAGACCTGGAAAGAGCTTGTTTATTCTACAGTTCAAAGAGAGAAGAGTGAGGCCCACTTGGCAAAAGGAGGAGGAAGATAAAATCAGAGAGCAAGAGAGGGAAAGAGAGAGAGGGGAGAAGAAAAATTATGGATGGAGTGCTCACAAAGTGCCAGTGGCAACTGTGCATGGATTCTTTGTGGAAACCAATGAAAAGGCCACATATCAACCATTGTTTGACAGAGTTCAGTTGTTGAAGGTGGAAAGGTAAATAACAGGTATTACCCAAGAGTTTAGAGTTCATTCAGAAGTTTGTTAGGTTCCCACAGTCCATGAGAACATGGGAATCAAATATTTTCCTTTCTGGAGTATAAGAAGGCTCTTGATGGCCATCCATTTCTTATCCCTGTGAGAAATATTTGTTAATATTTTTTAAAATAAAACTAAATGACTGTGATGAGCTCTTGTGATGAGGAATGACCATCATGTTACAGAGTGTGTGTGTGTGTGTGGGGGGGAACCTGGCCCTACTCTTCCAAATCAGGAAGTTTTGACCCGATTTGACAAACATAGATTACCAAGGTTAATAAGTGTTGCAAATTAAATACTGATGCATGGCAGGAGGTAAGACCATAGTACACTTCAGATTATGACAAAGAGAGATTTCTAAAGAAGTAAAACTGAAGAGATGAGGTAAACCATCATGAGGGAGGGGCATCTTGAGCAAGGTGGGAAGCTGTGTGATGTGTCAAGGACCTCAGGGTTAGCAGCAAAGGTGGCAGGGAGCTGGTAGTACAGCAGGAATTCTGCCAGTGTAGTGGTGGCTCAGGTGCTCTGTTTGGAGCTTTTAGATTATAGCATTCATAAGTCACAGTAGGATTTCAGATTGGATGCAGAATCATAAGTGTGCATCTGCAAAAGAAAACAAAACAAAAACCACTCATTACTCTCCATGTAACCAGAATAACAACATTGTCCATGTGTGTCTGTGTATATTGTAGATACACATTGTGCAGGCATATGTGGACACCAGAAGTCAACCTTAAGTGTCATCCCTCAGGATGCTAATTGATTTTTAAAATGGAGTATTGGTCTTTGTTTTGATCTGTTTTTAAGAAGGGTCTCACTATGAAGACCTAGATGTCATAGAATTTATTGTATAGACCAGGCTGGCTTCAAACATACACAAATCTGCTTCTGGTCAATTAGCTCAAATCTTCTCATTTGGACCACAAGCACTTTACCAGCTGAATTATTGCCTCACATTTGGACTTCTTTAAGCTTTATATACATAGATATACATATATGCATATGTATATATGTTAATAATTAAAAGCCAGAGATGGAGGATGACTACAATGAAACAGTGTCTTCAAGACACAGCAAGGCAACTTCACATATGAACTTAAAGAAATTAAAACAGCATCTGCAAAACCTGCATAAGCTCAAGCCACATCTAATCCCAGCATGGAAAGAGTAGGTGTCATGAAATCCCAACCCAATCTGATGAGCTATTGGCTATTGATAACTGCTGAGAGAATCCTTATTCTTTAACAGTGTGGCCCCTAGTAAGCCCACCACAATCCAGTGGAAGATTCCACATTCAAGAATCTGTGAGTGTCACAATTAAACTCGATATGTTAAAAAGAAGAGAAAGAAAATACATACAAATTTGGGCATAAAAGGAAGTAGAATGGGTTTGGGAAGCGAAACAAGAGATGGTGTGAATATGATCTTAACACATTGTAAGAAATTCTCAAAGTCCTATTAAACAGATTTATTATTTAAAGTTTTATATATTTATATAATATATATTTATAATATCCACTCACCGCTACCTCACTCCAATTCTCCCTAGTGCATCCCACCATCTCCTTCCTCCCAACTTTATGTCTTACTATGGATACACGTGTTGCCCATATGTTCATGTGGTCATCTGAACAACTCACTATTGGCCAACTCCCCAAAGGAAAGTGACTTTCTTTCCCTCCACCCAGCAACTGCCCATAACTTTTCAGATAGGGGTAGATACTCAGAATTTGTATTTTATAAACAAAAGGTTGTAGTGATTTCTGAATGTGAACTACTATTTGCTTCTTTTCCATACCCTGCAGGATGCCGGAAAGGGTTCTTTGGAAAGAGCTGCAAAAGGCAATGTCACTGTGCCAACAATGGCCATTGCCACAGGGTATATGGTGCCTGCATATGTGGTCTAGGACGCTATGGAAAATTCTGTCACCTCAGTAAGTCACAGCCATGGTTTCTGCCTGTGTGAAGCACAATAGCTTAGAATCCTGTGGGGACAGATCAGACAAAAGTAGAAAGGACAAAGCCTGGATCATCTATTCATATAGATAAAGATTGCATTATGTTTTGGGCTCTGCAAATTACAGAATCAAGATTTTGATGAATAAAAATATTTTCAAATTTTAATTGTTTTCATTTCATAATTTTCTTAGTTATCAAGCAAAGATTGTTGGAATTTGTTTAAGTAAAACATGTCACTTTATAGGCCTTAACTGAGAGGCTTACACCATTGTCTCTGTGGTAGCATAAACCACTCTTACTTTAAAATTCAGAACAGCTCTTGGGATTGCATTCTGACCATGCACATTTTTCAAAACACTTTCCAAATATCTGAGTCTGTAAGCTCAGCTGTAGCTTCCACAGTTTCCTCCTGGAGTAACATTCAATGGACTTTCTCCAACCATGAAGCTAAGATCTGTGTACCAGAAGTGACTAGCCATACCAAAAGTAACAGCATCCTTTCTGCTTCTTGTCCTGTTCTCCCTCCCTCATCTTGCTGTTGAGCAATTGGGTCCTCTGAAGATTTTGCATAATGGGAACTGGTGTCTTGGTCATTTATCCTACTATGACAGAATACCATAAAATAGATAGGTTTTAAAAAGGTCTTTAGTTCTAGAATCTGAGAAATCAATGTAAGTTCCCTTGTGATAGTTGGCTTTGTGGTTCCTAGATACTTCCTGTCACTGCATCCTCCTATTAAGGGGACAAGCAAATATAACATTAGACTTCATTACTAAAGCACTAATGTCATGCATAAAATCCCTACCTCCCAACCTAATAATGTTCCTAAAGTCTCACCTCCAAATAGCATTGTCCAAGGGGATTAAGATTTCATCATCACCATTTTAGGAGGCTAGTACTATTCACTCTGCTGTTATCAAGGTAACATAAGACTTACATACTTAAGAAAAGTAATATCTGGAAAAAAACAGAAAATTGTAGAGAAGCCAATAAGAGATTAAAGGAAGGCATCACTGTAAACTTATTGTGGATCATGAGAAAAGATTAGGCTTAGGTAAATAAAAGATAGAATGAAGTAAGTCATCAATAACCAAATAGTTGATGTACAGCTTCTATGTCCTGGAATATCATTTATCTCCTAAGGCATGCCTAGTGAAGAAAACTGGGCTCGAAACAAAGACAGTATTATTTCTGTTATTGGCTGTGGATTGTTGCAAGATATATTCAATATGAAGTAATAACTTTTGAATATTTTATATGATAATATCAGATGTTTGAACACAAAAATTAAATCAATACATCTGCTCAAAAGTTTGGGAAGTTCACTTTTCAGGAACAAAATTGACAATCTTAGGATTTGAATAACAAGCTCACATATTTAAATTCACCTGCCAACTGGAAAGAGTAAAAACTTAAAAAGAAAACCAGCAAAAAGTTTGTTGTTGTTGTGCTGGTGGTAGTGGTTGTAGCAGTGGCAATAATGATAATGATGTTGGTGGTGGTAAAGATGATTAACATTTTGAATGTCACAATTTTTAGGAAGAGTGTACACATACTTGTTCTTCTAGGTTTACTTATGAATGTCATTTGACTAGCCCCAAGGACCACAAGTCCTACAATTCATCATTATTTTTCTAGCCACACCAAGTGCCACAAACTGAGTACCTTAACACATAAACCCATTGTCTGACAGTTCTGGAAGCAAGGAGCCCATTTTCAAGGTGTCAGAAGTTTTCTTGTCCCTCTGATGATGTTATGGAAGGATCTATTTAGGTCTCCTCCTGCCATAGGAAATTATTTCTCTGACATTGTCCTGCCCTTCATTGCTGCTTACACTATATGCAGGTCTCTGGACAAATCCCTCAGTCTATAAGCTCATTATGTGTATTGAATTAGCAATTCATCGATCCCAATACAACCTTGTCTAAACACATTATATCTTTGATGACTTCAAAATACCTCAAAATACTTCAAAATTTTATCTCTGTGCCAACTCTGAGCAGATCCTAGATTACTCATAGAGATCCCTTCCACTTTTTCTTTTTATCTAAATTCTGGAATAATTAGAATAGCCTAGAACAAGAAAGACCTTTGTCTTGGGGAGTCTGATGCTATCTGTGGAACTTGGAAGTCATGAAACTCGGAAGCTAAGATTCCTTGTTATCAGAATTGGAACCACTATTGAAGTGTCCACATGGCCCTCTTGATTGGCTGGCTTTAAAGAATATCCACACTGTTTCTGGCAATCAGAACTGTAATTTGTTTTCAGCCATCATAATCACCACATAGAATTAACCCTATTAATGTCATATCCAGTCCCTTAGGGAAGCACCACAATTCATTGCATTTTCTGTAGGCAGCATACTGTCAGGGCACACCAAACAATTACTTTGAGCCCAGGAGCACCTTAAAGCACATTTCACTTGAGAATTCTCTTGAGCATTGATAACTGGGGAAAAAATAATTTTCAGAGATATGTTTTGAAAAGGATATTGAGCTGTTCTAAGAACTCAGCAGAGAAAGATCAGGAAAGAGGAAGAGAAAGAACTCATGAACTATGGTTGGTTATCCTAAACACAAGGGCAATATGCTTTCAAGTTTGAATTTTAGTCCTGATTGCATCATCTCTAAATCTCAATGGCCTGGGGAAAATAAAAAAGACAGGGCAAGCAGTACTTGCCACAGAAGTGGTCAAGATAATATAGCTGTCACAATGGATGCTTTGTGTAATCTGTGAGATGTAAAATTATTTCTGATTACCATATAATGAGGGGGAGTAAGGACAATGGCCAACCTTCACATAAGTGCTTGTCCATCATCTCCAGGCTGCAGCAGGATGATGAGGGGCCTCACAGCCAAAGCTGTCCTTGGGGAATATTAAGTCCAGGCAGCAATAGAGCACGTTTGAGAAGCAATCTCTCTCCCAGAATCACTGCAGCCTTTTAAGTAATTCAGCCTTCACTGTTCATGTCCAGTTGCCAAAAAGCAAATGAATTGCCTGATTTGAAAGACATTTGTTGCCTCATTTTTTTTGGCACTCACAATGATTCCTTTATTCTCCTTATAATCAGGCCCCAAAGAATGTCATGCCTATGCTCTAACAATTTCAAATAAACAAAGTATGGTTTTCAGGTGACCAGTCTGCTTCACTCTGCTTACAGGTTGTCCCAGGGGGACCTATGGAGCTGGCTGTTCTTTGGAATGTCAGTGTGTGGAGGAGAACACCCTGGAATGCAGTGCCAAAAATGGTAGTTGCACCTGCAAATCTGGTTACCAAGGCAACAGATGCCAGGAAGGTACAATCAGATGATGGATTTTTGTACTTCTCTAATAATAAATGATCAGCCTTTGTCCAGCTCTGGTATTTAATTAGGTAACCTGCACCAGTGTCCTTGGAGGTGGGAATGCTTTATTGATCCCATTGCAGGTGAGGAAACTGAGACAAGAGGCAATGTAATTATTTAACCTTGTCTTCTTGGTCACTGCTATTAGCAATCGCCTTTCAAGCCTGAGCAAAGGAAAAAAAATCACACAGCTTAAAATTACACCTGAAAACAATTAAAAACAGATAACATAGACTCATCATCCACAAACCTGCTGCCTTCCAGAATAAGCATACTCTTTCTTCTAAAATCAATCATTCAAATAAATTTATTAGCAATGTCTTAACCATGAAGAGTTTCTCAACTATATAGATGTCACATAAATTTTAGACAAATTTATAAACAGCAAGCTATGATTTCAATCATAAGTAATGTTCTAGTTGAATGCAAACATTGGGAGAATCATGTTCCAACCTATCAGTTATGCTATCCCTGGCTTAGAGACCCTAGGATGCTCATGTTTTTGGTATTTGGTCACATTGTCACTGAATCCCATTTGTTCCACTTCTTAGGAATGCATCGTGCAGCTTTTGGTGAAGTTCTTGCTATTGCTACCATATAATATTTCTCATCTTCTGATCTATCACATTCATCCATTATTGTTGGATTTAATATTGACTGATCGCTCTCCTGCTACAATCTGGATTCCATATGGGCTACCTGTGTTTTGTTTCCTAATGTATTCCTTTACTTCTGCACTAAAGACACTAGTAAATCTCTTCTTAAATCCCCCTAAGTGTATGGAGGTTCATGTTTATTGCTTACACATTTTTCATTAAATACTAGATATTCTTGTTTAGGAAAAGTAAACTTGTCACAGCCTTTTGCTCTTCCAGAAAACCACACACATATGATATGACAATGAAATGATAGACGTAATGTAAGTCATCACATCATTTGCAGCCAGAAGACAATACTGGGCTTGTATGGAAGACTCTCCAGTGTTGAGTCCATTCACAGAAGCAGTGGATGGAAACTTGTCTTAGAACCCCTGGTGAGCTGGCTTAGTGAAGTTAGTGTATCCTGTTTCTGGCTGTGAACCTGTAGTATAGAAGCAAGCCCAGCTGTCTATTTCAGGGCCAGAATGGTGACTATGTGAGTAATGAGGAAAGGAACTTGAAGAAACAGATGTCCGATCTCAAGCAAATGTGTTTAATATGGCACAAGAATGAGTCTGATGCCATGCTCTCAATCTCCACCCTGAGTTTAAAGCTGATGTTAGCTTTCTATTTGTGTTCTGGAAGTCAACACAGAAGGATATAATATCTTGTACACACACCTGGGTAAATTTAATTTATTCTGACAACATTTTCTTAAGACAGCTGTGGAATATGCTTTATTGGAAAAGGTTTCAGAGATCCCCACTGTGAAAGAAATGAGTTGAAAGTATATGTAAATCAGCAAAATAGAGAGGTCACCATAATCTCCAGAAAACATATTATTTTTCAATCAGATAACTTTGCCCAATTCTGATAGTTTTGTCTAACCACAAAATGAAATTATGAATAAGACTGGAGCATGTGAATGGGCTCCCCATGATTGGCAGCTGGAATTAAGGCAAAAAGAGCTCTTTAAGTGCTGTGTAAGATGAAAAGCAAGCCTGCTCCCCCCCCCCCTCTGCTAAAGCACTGGAGTAGCCCAAGTGCTCTCAGGTCCAGACACATCTTCAAGAATCTTAGCCTCAGGCCTGTGTCTGAATTGTACATGAATAGTCAATTAAGGATTGTTTTGGTACTGGGGAACATTGCCCTAAACAAACAACACCAACCTCAATTAGTTTATCAGCAGCGGCTTCTAAAGCCACTTTCTTCCAGTAACCTGTAACATAGAGGAGAAAAATCACCCATATAAAACCACCTGTGTATCCTGGGTAAAGTTTGTATCCTAGGTATTTAGGATACCAGCTACAGCTTAAGACAGATTTCTTTTTCTTTCTTTCTTTTTCCTTTCCTTTATTGTTGTTACCTATTTTTTCTTTTTAATCTTTAATCCCGTACCCACCACTGCTCCCCCTCCTTCCCCTCCTCCCAGTTCTCCCTCAGTCTCACTCCCATCCTCCATCTATTCCCCAGTGGGGGCAATGAATCCCAGGATGAGTCAACTGACAAGGCATATCCATTGGAAGTAGGTCCAAGTCCCTCCCCTCAGTGTCAAGGCTGATTAGGGTGTTTCTCTGTATGGAACAAGCTCTGAGATGTCATGCATCAAGAATAAACTATAGTCCTATTACTGGAAGAGGCTCCACAAACTGTCTACATTGTTCAACTGTCATCTACGTTCAGAGGGTTTTCTTCTTTCCGTAAAGGTTCCTCAGCTGTCAGTTCAGAGTCAGTGAGCTCTCAATAGCTTGGGTCAGCTGTTTCTGTTGATCTCCTTCTCATGATCCAGATCCCTTTGCTCAAATACTCTCTCCTCTCTCACTTCAGCTGGACCAGGAGCTTGACCCACTGCTTAGCTATGGATCTCTGCTTTACCTCCTCCATCCATTGCTGGATAAAGGTTCTATAATGACAATGAAGGTGATCATTCATTTGATAATAGGTGAAGTCCTGTTTAGGGACCCTGTCCACTATTGCTTGGAGTCCAAGCTGAGGACATCTTGTGGGTTGTTGGATGCTTCCTTAGCACCAGGTTTCTCCTGTCCCCACAATGGCTCCCTATATCAAGACATCCATTTCTTTGTTCTCCCTCTCTGTTGCTCCTCCCACTTAACCTTCTCCTTCTTTCATAATTTCTTTCCAACTACCTTTGCTCACTCCCACATATAATCTCAATTTACTTAGGTAATCTTCTCTATGTCCCCTTCTCAGGGGGATCCATGTCTCTTTTAAGTACCTTGTATTACCTAGCTGCTCAGTGATTGTGGATTGTAGCCTGGTTATCCTTTGCTTTATGTCTGAAATTTACTTATCAGTGAGTACATATCATATCTATCTTTCTGAGTCTATGTTACCTCACTCAGGATAATAGTCTCCACATCCATCAATTTGCCTGCAAATTTCAGTATGTCTTTTTTTTTCTGCTAAGTAATAATACTCCATTGTGTAAATGTACCACAATACCACAATTTGTTAATCCATTCTTCAGTTGAGGGGCATCTTGGTTGTTTCCAGGTTCTGAGTATTACAAATAATGCTTCTATGAACATAGTTGAGCTAATACCCTTAAAGTAAGATCCTTTGGGTATATATGTCCAATAGTGGTATTGCTGGATCATTGGGTAGATTGATTTCTAGTTTTCTGAGGAACCGCCATACTGATTTCCAAAGTGGCTGTACAAGTTTACATTCCCACCAGCAATGGAGGAGTGTTTCTCTTTTTCCGTTGCTCCGCATCCCCTCCAGCAGAGGTTGTTATCTTTGTTTTTGATCTTAGCTATTCTGACAGGCATACAGTGGCATCTCAGAGTTGTTTTGATTTGCATTTTTCTGTTTTCTAAGGATTCTTTAAGTGTCTTTCAGCCATTTGGAGTTCTTCTATTGAGAATTTATTTAACTCCGAAACCCATTTTTTAATTGGATTATTTGGGGGTTTGGCCTTTCATTTCTTGAATTATCTATATATTTTAGAGCTCAGTCCTCTGTCAGATGTAGAGTTGGTGAAGATCTTTATCCATTATGTAGGCTGTTGTTTTGTCTTATTGACCATGTTCTTTGCCTTACAGAAGATTCTCAGTTTCAGTAGGTCCCATTTACTAATTATTGTTCTTAGTATCTGTGCTACTGGTGTTATAATTAGTAAGTGGTCACCGTGCCGGTGTGTTCAAGAATATTTGCCACTTACTTTTTTATAAGCTCAGAGTAATGGGTTTATGTTGAGGTCTTTGATCCCCTTGGACTCAAAGTCTATTTTGCTAGATATTAGTATGGCTACACCAGATTGTTTCTTGAGTCCATTTGATTGTAAAGTCTTTTCTCAACCCTTTACTATGGAGCCAGTGTCTATTCTTGAAGTTGAGGTGTGTTTTTGGTATACAGCAGAAGAATGGATCCTGTTTTTGAATCCATTGAACTATCCTGTGCCTTTTTATAGGTGAATTGAGTCCATTGGTATTAAAGGATATCAATGACCAGTGATGGTTGATTCCTGTTATTTTTGGTGGTAGTATGTCAGTGTTTTCCTTCTTTGGGTTTTGCTTTTGTGAGACTATCTATTGCTTATGGCTTCCAGGGTATATCTAGCTTTGTGAGGTTGGATTTTTCTTCTATTGCTTTCTGTAGGGCTGGATTTGGGGATAGGTATTGTTTAAATCTGGTTTTGTCATTGAATATCCTATTTACTCATTTTGTACCCTGTTGCCCAGACATGAGGGCTGTCCTACCTGGCATGGCTGGCCAGATGAGATGAAGTTAGCTCCTACAGGCAGATTTTTAAATGTGGAGGTCCCAGTGGTCCAGTTACCCCCACATAAGTGCACGTTAGAAAGTTTGTGAAACCCCCATGCCATTGCAAGAAAATCAAATCTTAATTCAAATAGTTTTACGGCAGGCAAACTTGAAATTCAAAACCACAGTGGGTCTCTTAGAACATAATAAATGACTTGAATGGCTCTTAATGGCCCAATATCATATAGTGATGGGAGAGCAGGATTTCCAAACTGAAAGATATAATATTAAATATCAACTTTGCTGCTTATGGCCTTATGATACCAGATACCACATGACCTCTTCAAGCCTCATTTAATAGAAAATAAAGTTGTGATTGACTGTTTCTTTATGGAAATAAGATCTAATCATATAAGAATATGGCTTCAGATCTAGTAGAGACACTTCAGAAAATGTGGTAATTCTGCCATTCAGATGCTCTGCCCAACACAAAAGATACATCACAGCTGGGCATATAGTATTTTAACTTTCTACCATTGCCAAGTGTTTAAGGAGGTTTCTCTGTTTTCTCTGTGTCTCTACTTACAGAGGTTTGGATAGTGGATCATGTGCTGTTCATAAAGGGCCCATGTACTAGTTGTATCTACTGCTTGCCCTTTTCAATCAGTTATTCAAGGGACATGCAACAGAGCAGCATTCCGCTTCTATTTAGCCACCTTAGACACTGAGCATGCCCATAAAAGAACACAAACTACCAGGATCTGCCTTGTCTAGGCTTAAAGCAGGAAGCAGTGATGGGGAAAGGGACATGATGCTGGCATTTGGAAGCAGCCTTTTGAGTTGCTTCTTACAAATTACACTTCCGTTTCATGTTTATTCTGTACAAGTGCCTCCAAAGATCTATCAAAATAGCTTCCATTGTTACTGCCTGAAAAAAAAAATACCACACACACACATACACACACAGATTCAAGAAAATAAAGAAAAAGAAAAGAAAAAGGTAACTACTATATCTGTGTTTCCAAAGTAACAGACAGAGCATTGTGTTGATGTCTTCAGGGAATACTTTCAGAGGTGCTATAAATCTTCAGAGGCTACTGAACATTTTTTTCCATTGCAAAACACACCACACACACACACACACACACACACACACACACACACACACACACAAACACATTTTGCCAACCCACTTAAAATCAAACAACAATGAAAGTGAAATCTGGAGCCATCTTACTTTATGTTTTTATTTTACAAGCCTGCCCTGCTGGCCTCTGGGCATCAGAATGTCAGTTTTCCTGTGGACTCTGTGAAAATAGAGGGTATTGTAATGCAAAGTCTGGAAACTGCAACTGTGCTCCTGGTTACAGAGGAAAATTCTGTACCATGTGTAGATAATAAACCCAGACAGGATGAAGAATAAAGTCAACAAATAGTTAGCTGTATAAATGCTTTGTTTCCTGAACTGCTGTTCAATATACTGCTAGAGGCTATTTGACTAACTGTTGTTAAAACAATCTTCCCAGTGTTTGTAGCTTTAGAGGGTGATTTATTGTTTTTCTTCATTCTGTGGGCTGACAAAACTCCTCTACGGAGGGTCACTGGGTTTACTCAGATAGCTCTTTAAACGGAGACATCATATGGGGACAGGCTAGGCTGGTTGAGCATCTCTGCTTTCAAAACTATCTATTTCTGTGTGGCATGCCTCAAGGTTTGCCCCAGCAACAAGGCACAGCAGTGCCTGGATAGCATTAGAGGAAGTAGTATCCAAAATCAACCAAAGTGAACCAAAATTTAGAACATTGGTCAAGACACAGCTCAAGGCAAGCCAGATTTGGTAGGGAAGATAACGAGATTTTACTCTCTGTTTGGAAGAGTAGCAAAATTTCATTGCCAAAGGCCTGCAAGTGGGGAGATACAGCTGCTGTCACTGTGGAAACCAAGGTCACATATTTAAAGTTCTTTCAAAAGACACTCAAGAGATTCTAGACTAGAATTACCATTTTTGTAGGATTGACAGCAGATTGAAGAAAGCTTTTAGAAAATGGACTGAATTGAAGCTGTTGGAGAAAGCTGGTAGAACACTGCCTTGTCCCTGCAGGTGAGGGAGCCATGTGCCAAGCCGCCCTGTACTGTCTTCTCTGATCTGCCCACAGTGAAGCATAGTGGCCTGTGAGCTTCTGTATAGCAAGGCATCACTTTGCGTACTGTTTCCTATTGGCTTATTAAGGTTAAACAGGAATTTGTTGGTTTGGACTATCTATTGTTTCCTGAGCAGGCATGATGATCTGAATTAGCATTCCAACCCTAGAACTATGTACAAACCCACAAGTACCTGGAAGTAAATGCCCCAAGGATGGTATTTAGGGGCAGGCTAATCATCTAATTATTTTGGGGAATACACTGATGCCCCTAAGGATAACTCTCAAACAAAAGTGACAGGAAAGGTCTTCGCCTGGCAAGTTTCAGTAATAATGAGATAGTTTTTATTTCAAGACTGTCTTCCTAGCACTGTTGACAGTCATTTCAATGGTGCAGAAATTTGCCAGAGTAACAGTCAAACATCTTCACAAACTTGTTTGCTTTAGGGAAAGGTGGGGGATGGACTTAAAGGTAAGAATTTGCATATTCAAAATGTAGCTACTTCTTATTTGCTGTTTCTACAGTGTAGTGACATTTCTCTTGTCTAACTGAACCTTAATGGAATAACGGTGAGGCTGAAAGTTTACACTTTTTCTCTTGCCAGGTGATATAAATAGATAGTTAAAAAAAAACCAAAAACCCAAAAACTATTGAAGGAGACTCTTTAGCCTTTCCAGACTAATTTTTAAAGTTGCTTAGCAATTCTTTCATGCTGAGATTTCAACCTCTAAAAACCATTTTACAGTGCCCTTAAGATTTACACTTGCTTATCAATGAGTGTGTAGCACTTATAGGCCTAGGCTTGAAGAAAAACAGAGCATTTCTGTAAATACTCAATATGGTACTCATGGAATTTTAAAATTTTGTTGCTTTGCCTAATGAACTATAAAAGAGTTGTTGGCTATCTGAGGTAAATGTTTTATAGCAAGTTTAGGCCAAAAGCTCATTTCTTTGTATCCGTGTGTCTGTGATGTAATATGTGAACATGTCTGAGTGTTCATGTTCCTGGGAACCTTCATGTGGAGGTCATCAGCGGCGGTGCTCAGCTGCTGTTCACGTTATTTTCTAGGGCAGAGATACTTCTGTCAATAAATATTCTTTGAGAGTTTTATACAAGTATAAAACAGGTTTTTATCTTGTCTCCCTCCCTGTCTGTCATCGCTTCTTCCCTATAGTCACTAATTTTTGTTTTGTTTTTCACAAAGTTTAATTTGGCCCATCTCTATGATCATGAATTTTAAACTGTCAACTAAAGGCTCACTGCTGAGTATACACTGAATACTATGCTGAGCCTCACACGGAATTTTTTAGATGCCAATAGTTCAATAGCTCATAAGAGGGTCCTGTGAATTCCTTCTCATCCATAGCTGATTGCTATATGGGCCGGATATGTGTGGGTCCAGTACCCGTACCCACAGCTGCTGAGAGTTTATCATTGCCATAACCAAGTCATGCTTAGATGGCATTGCATAGCCCTTCTCCTTATCTCTAAGTTATTATGTTATTTACGTCTTTCATTCACAATGTTCTCTGGGCCTCAGTGTTATAGCATATATGCCATATGTAGGGTGAATCTAGATAGTCAAATTAAGGTTCTTTTTAACAATTAAACTGTCCCCCAAAGTGTAATTTGAAAGATATTGGCCTTATATAAAACTCACTGTTTGGAAAATATAAATACACATATTTGGTAATTTTTTCTTTAATAAAACTTTGTTTTAGTGTAAGAAAATTCTCTGGATTATGATGAGTTATGGTGTGTGTGTGTGTGTGTGTGTGTGTGTGTTTGTGTGGTGTTTGTGTATATATGCAGGGGTTTTATGGTATGTTTATTTTAGTTTTTTACCTAGACAGCATGTAGAGATAGGAATGACAGATTTACAGTTACAGGTATGTATAAAAATGTCACAATAAAAGCCATTACTATGAGCAATAAATATATTCTAATAAAACTAAAATGACTAAAAATACTTTTTGTATCAGTTAAAAAATAGAACTTCCTCTGTGAAGGAAGTTTAGTTTTATGTTGAGAATGTAGCTGAATAATTAACAAAGTTGTCCCAGATTTATATTTATCAGTCCACTATTTTCAGAGTCAAAGCATAAATCAAGTAGAAAGTGTCTACTGACAGCTGATCAGCTCATTTATATGACACCATTGCGACCACTCTGACCATGCCGGGGGCATGATTTGGATAAATGTATTATAGCCAGACTGAATACCAAGAATATAAAAAATGACTAAAAATTATAAATTTATCTACTTGTTTGTGTGACAACTGATAAAAAGGTAATGTCTACTGACTGAAGCTGTGGTCATATCCACATGGTAGGACCATGGATGAGCATTTTCCTTTTTCTTCCAGTTATAGATTTTCTATGTTTAATACTTTGGCTTTCTTTTATCATGAGTAGATGGTGCATTGCATTGTTTTTACCAATCTTTGACTAGATATTAGTGCATGGCAATTAACTATCCATAAAGGAACATGTAGCTGCTTAGCAAACATTTTCCCTCTAATCTTACTGTACTGATTGGCTTTGTTCATTGAGACTCCTTCCTCTTTTCATCCTGTTGTATGTTGAGTTTAATCCATTAATACACTGCAAAACCAAAAGAAGCAAAGGCCTTTAAAAACCAAACTAACTAGCAATATTGTCTCTGAACAACACTTTATTTCCCATTTCTTAGAAATCTTGTTCTCTGCTCTTAATGATTTGGTTATTATATTTCAAATTTCTACTGCGTGTATTTTGAGGCAAACACGTTAGCTTCCTTTAATACTAAAAGGGGATGCCAGGGAAAAAAGAGGGAGGGATGTGAGTATGAAGAGGCTCATCCGAAATGTATCAATGCTTTGACCATCATTTGATGAGGGTCCAGGAATGTCATCCTGGCCACTGGTCTAATCCTCCTTCTGTGGGAAGCTGGTAAATGTTTATTAGCTAGATGAATGAAATGCTGGAGACTGGGTTGTAAAGCTTTCAATGCTCCCACTGTGATGATTCTAAACACCAATGTGATGTCAAATGGCTCTTTAAAAATCTCTGGACCTTTGGCAATTGGCTTTTCCAAGCTGTAGCCATGAGGTCAGCATACCACAGACTCAAGCCTGTTATATTCTCCACAAGCATTACCCACTTTCACCTTTTCTTCTGACACTACTTTTTAGAGTAGTTTCTAAACAGATCACCAGTTTGAACTTTTGGGTTGAATTAAACAACTACAGTTTTGGACCAGTCTAAAACAAAAATAATAACAAAGAAGACACGAGGCTTCCTGGGATGTGGGGGTTTCCAGGTAGATCAGAGATGTTCAGGGCAAATTAGGATGGATAAGATAAAAATACACTGTGAAATTCTTAAAGAATTAATGAGAACTATTTTTTTAAAAAATGTTTTATTCATTTTACATACCAATCACAGATTCCCCCCCTCATCCCTCCTCCCTCTCCCCCTTAGCCTTCCCCTGCACCCCCCCCCCATCTCCTCATCCTAAAAGGTAAGACATTACATGAGGAGTCAGCAAAGCCTGGTACATTCTGTTGAGGCAGGTGCAGGCACCTCTCACCTACATGAAGGCTAAGCGAGATGTCCCTCCATAGGTAATAGTCTCTAAAATGGCAGCTCATGCACCATTATAAATCCTGATCCCACCGCCAGGGGCCCCTTAAATAGATCAAGATACACAACTCTCTCTGGCATGCAAAAGGGTCTAGCCCAGTCCCATGCAGGCTCCACAGCTGTGTTGTGTGTCTAAAGTTTGTGAGTTCCCACTAGTTTGGTTTGGTTGCCTCAGTAGATTTCCCCATCATGATCTTTCAACCCTGTCCAACCCCCCTTGTTCATATAGTTCATCATTCCTCACTTTAACTGGACTTCCAGAGCTCGGCCTGGTGCTTGGCTATGGATCTCTGCATCTGGTTCCATCAGTCACTGGATGAAGGCTCTATAATGGCAGTTGGGGCATTCACCAATCTGATTACTGCAGTAGGCCAGCTCAGGAATCCTCTCTACTATTGCTAGGAGGCTAAACTGGGAGAGCATTTGAAAAAAAAATACAGTTATTTGGCTGGAATAATTCAAGATTCAAAAATGCAAAACAGAAAACATTGCTTTATGTGTAAACAGCCTCTTTAGGCTTTTATTCTGGAATTCATGTAGAATTCTCATTTAGAGGGATCTTTTGTTTCTGCTTTAAAAAAACTTCTGAGCTGTTTTCCAACAGCTTCTACCTCACTCATCCCAACCAGAGCTGACATTCGATTACACACCTTCTAGAATATCTTTATTACAGAACAAAAGTATAGGCAGTGAAAGTAGACCAAAAAAAGAATGAAAGAAAGCAAAACAACCAGATGACTCAACACATTTTAGAACAATTCAGCATCTTGAGAATTAGCAAAGGCAAAGGTGTCAAATACAACCAAGTGCTTCTTCCTCCAAAGGGACTGTAGATCTGATTTTTTTTAAGTTGCTGTAAAATAAATTGTATTTAAATAATACATTTCTCATCCCTCCCTGTAGTGAGATGCATTTCCCTTACCAATCTGGTTCTCAGCAGGTGGTCCAGCCTGATGAAGTATCAGCAAAATGTCATCTCCCACGGAGAAGTGTGGCAGAGAACACAGAAGCAGTGACAGCCCTTTCAAAAGCTATTGTGCAAAATTCAGCTTTAAAATAGGAATATGGTGATGACTGATGGGTACATCATTACCTATCATTTGTCTCCCCATGTTCAGAGGGAACAAAAGGGATGTAGTGCACCTGATGTAAAGCCATGAAGTTCTCTGATGATGGGACTGGACTTAAGTGGATTGGATTTCATACCTGAATTCTGAAGAAGTTAGTATTCACATTAGTTTTCACGTTTTAAACAGATTCTCTTTGAATAGGGCCCTAGTCACTCCCTACACAATCACCTTTACAATGTCTGTGGATCAATTAAAATTAAAAATTAATCTTCTTATTACTTTATAAGCCTCATTGAACTGCTGATACTGTGTAAAATGAAGTCGAAACTCCAAGGCACTTAAAGTCCATTGTATTCAGTCCTTTCCTTCCCACTGTGGCCAGGAATGTTTAGAAGCAGCAAGAGAGGGAAGTATTTAGTTTTGCTCTGTTTGAGAGTCCCTGACACTCTGCACAGTTCTGATGTTCGAAAGTCCAAAGTTTCTTCAAACACCCAAATCATATTTAACTGTGAGCACCTGGTGTCTAATTTAAGAAGCACAGAACAAATGTCCTGTTTAAAAGAGAATGACAAGGGCATGACAAGTTGAATCAAAAGAAATCTAAATAAAACAAACCCATCAGGACTGGTGGGCAAAGCTTAACTCCTGCAATTCCATGTTTGGTGCTTTGGGAACATGGTTCTTGAAGGTAATTCTAACAGCTGTGGGCTGACCCATGTCATTAGCCCACCACATAGATTCGTTTTGGTCTACTGCACTCTGCCTGTGTTTCTAGCATTGAACATCTTGAGGTTCAATGTCTCTGTGCTCTCATATAACTTACAATGTTTGTTTTATACATAACTCACACGTGTCAGTCATTCAACCCTCTCCTTCAAATATCATGGATATCTAAACATGGTGTCATTATTCATTGCTTTTTTTCTAATAAATATTTTCTCATTCATGTGTGAGGGGTGTGGGGGTGTATATGGGAATGTGTGTGTGTGTGTGTGTGTGTGTGTGTGTGTTTGTGTTATAAGGATGCATGTGCACAAGAAAGAAAACAACTTTCTTGAAGTTAGTTCTCTCCTGCCACCTTATGGGATCCAGTGATACAACTCAAGTTGTTAGATTTGTGTGAAATGTTTTTATCCTCTGAATCATCTTGTTGGCCCCCAATATTTTTTATAGTTAGTATTCAAGGGTTTTATCTTTCACCAGAGGTAAACAAACCAAACCACAAGGTCCTTTCACTTCACATACTCTGGATCAGTGTGTTATAATTAGCTGTCTGCTTATCAGTGGTTAAAAACTGTCATTCGCTTTCATATCACCAGCTCTGAACAGACAGGGATGCCCAAGAAAGGCTTTCTAGTTTCAATTACATAATTTTGCTAACAACTCCATGTAAAGTTTGGGATTAAAGTTTTAATAAAGATAGTCAGTTGAGTGAAAGGAGACTTTATAAGCCCAGAATTGATGGAACTGAAAAACAGCTAGTGACTTGGACTACCAATATGTGAAACTCCTTCAGTGGTAGAAGGAGAAAAAAGAAGACATGCTCATCCCACAGTCTGTATTCTCATTCTTTTTTCCTATTCTAATCCTAAAAGTTACTTTTTAAAGAATTTGATGATCAATATTAACAGATAGTAGCAAATTCTCAAATCTATTATTTCCTTATATACTCACCAACTAGAAAATAAATATAACAAATACAACATATCATTTAGTGTGTTTTAAAAAAGAGCACTGTGTTTCAAATCCAGGCCTCTGTAGTCAGTACCAGCATAACAATTATTAGGTCTCAGACCCTGGTTAAAGGCTAACTGAGGTGCCTTTTTAATATATCAAAGTGAACCTGGCTGCCAGGGTCTCCCAGGATGCCTCAGTCCCTACCTGTTACAGGGCATGGTTGTCATACTCTGCCCCCTCCCCTCAACTATCCAGTCAAGGTATACTCAAAGCAGGTGTCAACTGAGTCCCTGCTCTCCCTGTCACCCAGGGGGCTGTGATTTCTGTCAATTCTTACGCCCTTCCTTCTCTGGACAAATGTCTGAGTTTGATAGTGTTGCTAACATGGCTGTTTTTGTTTTCTTTCTACCACTATAATAAACAAACACAATCACTGAAAGCACATAGAGGAAAGAAAGGGTCCATTCCATCTTTCTACTCCCAAATCACAATTGTCACCGAGGCAGTTCAGGAAAGGACCTCAGCAGGACAAGAACCTGGAGGCAGGAACAGAATCAGGGCCATGGAGAACAATGTTATTGTTTGGTTCCCGCATGACCTGCTCAACCGGCTTTTTATACCATCAAATAGCACCTGCTCAGGAGCAGCATCACCCACAGTGGCCTGGACTTTCCTTCATCATTCAAGTGCCACTGACATGCCTACAGGCAAGATGATGGAAGCATCTTCTTAATATAGGCTCGCTTTCCCAGAAGACTCCAGCTTGTGACAAACAGACAAAAAATCTAACCAGAATATTGACTTGGAGTGAAAAAATGGAATCTAGTTAGAGATAAGAAACATATCTAAAATCAAGCAATTTATAATTCACTACCAGATAATAAGTATAATAGATGGCAATTCACATGTTTATTTAATAAAATAGTGTTTAATATTGTAGCCATATACTGACAATCAAGAAAAGATGAATTTTGTTCCATGGAAAAGATTCCATAGGATAACTTGAAAGTAAAAGAAGTTACACTTTTGTTGTTTGAGCTTCACATTTGTACATTACAACAAAGATTGATTGGCACAGCTGGGAGGGTTGCAGAGCTGTCGGTTATCACAATAGCCCATGCTCCATTTCATGATGGATGAATGATGCTTTTTATTTGTCTGACTGCAACACGTTCCACAGCCTGAGCTGCTGACTACCACACAATGCAAAGACAGGTTTCAGTGGGACTCTAAGGTCAGCCCATCCAACTGGACCCAACCCTGTGCCAGATCCTCTACTTCTGCAGCCAATTGTAAAAGCCACAACTCATCTCGGTGCAAATAACAACCTGACTTGCCTCTCTACCTTCTGCAGATGCTTGATGTTCAAGTCCTCCTGGTTCGTTGTATCCTAACTGTGCTTAGAACTCTGTGTCCTAGCATAAGCGGAGCTGGCTAGCTGCCTCCACTAATCCACGATTATTCCTGAACTGAGTACCTGGCAGAGAGCAAAACAAATGCATTTTTTTCCACAAAGTGAGCCATCCAGAAATTTTACTCTCTAATACACAACCATTTGCAGGAATCCGGGCAGATGATGTGCTGAGTGATGGAAGAAAAGGGAAATGGAATAGAATGATGATTGATTGTCAAAATGGCAAGAATCTACATTATTCTGTTTAGAACTTGGTTTTATATTGTAAGTAATAAACAAAAATGAAGAAATTTTATTTGAGTGTATGTAACGGGGTACATGCTGGGGGAGGGCTCCTTCAGATAATGCATATTCACATTCTTTTCAAAACCAGAGGTCAGAATTGCGTGTCTTTCTCAGGTTGCTCAACCCCATACTTTTTGAGACAAGTTTTCTCATTGAACTAGGAGCTCTATAATTGACTAGACTTCATGCAACTAAATTCCATAAACCTGCCTGTCACTGCCTCCCAGTGTCAGTAAAGCAACATTCTTGTGTCGCCTGGCTTTTGGAATGGATGCTGGGGATCTGAACTCAGACCCTCATGCTCGTAAGAACTTTAGAGGCTGAGCTGTCACCCCCCCCCAGACCAGAGTATCTGTTTGGAAGATGGCTCTACACTCTATCACTGTCTTGATTTCCCTCTAATTCTGAATATTCATTCAGAGATATGGAAAGGCTTTTATAGTCATTATTAATTTTTATTGCATATAATCATTACTATCACCATGATAAAAGTATTGAACATTGACTTAAAAGAATAGCTCTGCCTTATCAAACTTAAATTTTTAATCTGATTTAGAGTTGATTCTCTTATCTGTTCTACCTCATGTTTAGCTGTGAGCAGACAGGAATGTTGTGCTTCCTCTCTCTGTGTTCATCCTTCTTATACCTTCTACCCATGAAAGAAATCCACAGTATGGCCAGCACCTACCTGTAGGAAACATACTCCTTTATTGTGTGGTTGCTGGAAACATCGCCCTATGGTCTCTGGTCTTCAAATACGGGTGCACACAGAGCTCTGACGGGGCTTGTGGGAGGCTCCTCTGGCTGGTTTCAGGTGTGAGAAACTACTCCATGGAAATCGGAGGAAAAGAATCCTGCCTCCAACGTTAGCAGAGTAGTGAGTGCCTGCAGCTCTAATCCGGACTGCTAGTTCCTTATCTAGGCTATTACACTGAGTTTTCTGATCCATTAGCTAAGTGCTTAATTTGACCTATTCCTTTTATATATAAAATGGAACCAATAAAGGACGCCCCATATTATATAATCAGAGTCTGACAAATATATCTAGGTTAAAATATGTTATACCCTTGGAAAGGCACTTGGTACATAGTACATTCTCAAAAATCATAAATTCTAAAACAAATGTCCCCGAAGCTAAGAATAACCGAAATCGATTGACAGATTGAATTGAGGCCTATTGTTTAAACACAGACCCATGAAAGACTTTATTTTGTGCCTTGTTATGTAACAAAGATTTTTAAATCCATGAAAAAGTCTTGTGAAAAGAGTACCTTACTATTACCACTTTCAGATAGGGAAACTGAGGTACAGAAAGAATAACAACTTGCCTTGGACCACGGTGCAAGTGAAAGTTAGCACTGAGGCGTGAGGAATTTAATCCCCATGACTAACCTTGACCACTGGAAAGTACGGAGAGATGAACTTCTCTTGAGCAGATGTGGAAGTGACAGACTATAAAGGGTTTAAACAATGCAGGAAACTGAGATGAATCTATCTATCTATCTCTCTATCATATATCTATCTATCTGTCTATCATCTATCTATCCATCTACCTACCTACCTCTAATTACACACACACACACACACACACACACACACGGTACCCTTTTACGAGTGTGTATGTGTGTGTAGTTTGAATTATGCCACACAAGACATTCATGAACAATAACTTCTTGGGAAAAATCTATTCTTAGTATTTAAAAGAAAAATAAGAATTTGAGTTTAGATATAACAGCTTCCAACTACTATTATAAGCAGGGCAGCAGTGAACATGAATAAGCAAGTGTCTTTGTAGTAAGATATAGACTTCTTTGGGTATCTGCCCAAGAGTGCTACAGCTAGATCTTGTGATTGATAGTTTTCAGCTTTCTGAGGAACCACACACTGACTTCCATAGGGGCTGTACGAGTTGGCTCTTCCACTATCAATTAATAAAGGGTCTCCTTTCCCTGTATTCCCACCAGCATGTCCTATCATTTGTTTTAGTAATCCTTGACCATTCTGACTAAGCTAAGAGGGAATCTCATTTGTATTTAATTTTTGCAAAGTCTTTTTAATTCTATATCCTATTTTATTAGATTATTTTTTTCTCAATTTTCAGTTTTTAAATATACTAGATATGAATCTTCTATAAGATGTATAATTGATAAAAATTTTCCCCCATTTTGTAGGCTGCTGCTTTCTTTGAATTATGATATACTTGTCTGTGTACAGAGCTTCTTTGATTAATTTGGTCCCATTTCTTAATTGTTGGTCTTAATGTCTGTGTTATGGTTGTCCTTTTCAGAACATTACTTCCTATCTAATGAGTTTAAATCTATTTCCTACTTTCTCTTATATCAGGTTCAGGGCATCTATATGTGTGCAGACATCCTTGATCTATTCTGAGTTGAGTTTTCTGCAGTGTGTGATAGAGAGATATATTTTCCTTCTAAAGTGCAGCTATTGAGTTTGGCCAGCACTATATTTGATGAAGGTGCTATCTTTTCTCTAGTGTGTATTCCTATTGTCTTTGTCAAAAACTGGGTATCTGTAGGTATGTATGTCTTGATCTCCAATTCCATTTTGTGAGCAACATGTCTTTTTTTTAATGATAACAGCATGCTGTTTTAATTGGTATAGTTCTGTAATACAACTTGAAATCGTGGATGATGGTATGTCCAGCAGTTATGTTATTATTAACAATTGTCTTAGCCACTCTGGTTTATATGTAAATGTGTGTATGCATGTGTGTATATGTGTATTTCCATATAAAGTTGAAAATTGTTTAGTCAAATTTTGTGAAAATTGTGTTAGAATTTTGAAGGGGGTACATTTACACAATAGAATTTTATTTATCAGCTAAAAGGAAAACATTTTTTTTGGCAACTAGATGGAGCTAGAAACAATCATCCTGGGTGAGATAAACCCAGACCCACAAAGACAAATTTTGTATGTTTTCTCTTATTTGTGGATGTTAGCTTTTAAGTTTTAAATATGTATGATTCAATCTAAATAACCATAGACATTAGGTATCTACCAAGGGATTCGGGGGTCGGGAGGGAGATGTTCCAAAGAGGAGGGAATGAAATAGCGTAGAACATTACATAGAGATAAAGCAGAAACTAGAATAAAGAGATCAGATGAGAAGGGGAATGACGGGAAGGACCACTGACATGCAAAGTCTTTTGAAAAGTCACATAGAAGCCTACTCCAGGGATGGGATATATGGTGGGTTGTTGACCAAATGGACAGGCCCCCACACACTTCCCAGATGTCACAGGCTATTGCCAAGGCTATTTGTAACTCTCCGTAACCTGGTGGTAAGGTTGTGGTGGTGAAAATATTCCTCACTTTTATCATCAAACATGGAGAAATTGAGCTGGTGCCTAACTAGAAACTTCATCCATGGAAAGTACTTTGATTACAATCAGAAGAGAAAAATGATGATCAATTTAATCCATCTACAAACTCTATAACCTACAATAAATAACAGATTGCAAGATATAGAGGTGTAATTGTGGCACAATGTTATAGGAGTAACCAGCAACTTTTCATTTTAAGATTTGAGTTCCACTTCCTGAGATGTAGCTTGTATATAGCAGTGCTAAAGAATCTGAGACTAGATTGGTCATAAGGTGGGAGAAACCTACCACTATCATTCTGCTAAAGGAGCATGGTTGCACAAATTCCATTTGGTATTATAATAAAAACTGAGAGCCAGATATTGGGGAAAAGCTGAAATATCAGAGAGATAGAGAAACAAACCACAGCCACTTTTCACCCAGTCAACTCCTCAGGCCTGTCTCCATGAATCCTTGGATTTTAAGTCTCTTCATTCTCAGTGGCAAAGGAAAGTGGTAGACCAAGGGAAGAAATCCTGTCTCCTCCTGCCTTATCTCTTTCTTTCCACCCAGTTATCTCGCTTCCTGGTTCAACTATCCTAGTGCTAGAATTAAAGGTGGGTGCCTGACTCCATTAGGCTTTGAACTTACAGAGATCCAGATGGATCTCTGCTTCCTTAGTGATAGACTAAAGGCATGGATCACCACTCCCTGACCTTCACAGCTTGGGTGGCTCTGTCCTCTGATACTCCAGATTATTTTTATTAAATAAACAGAGCATAGCAACAAAAATTGTGATAAAATTACTTTCGATGGCATCCTCATGGAGTAGAGTATCACTCAACCCTTTGCGAGAAGCCTTTTCTTGCAATAGGTGGTGATTAAAAAAGAGACCCACAACTGGACAATTGTAAGAGTGAGAGACTTTGGAGCACTCAGACATAAATGGAATGTCTTCATCAAGCTCCTCCCCTCAAGGCTAGTGACCTATGTCTAAGAGGAGGCAGAAAGAAGCAGGGATGGTGGATGACCCCAATGAACTAGCATCTTCTGGACACAACAGAATTGATACACATGTGAACTCAGAGACTGCAACAGCACACATAAAACCTGCACAGTTCAAATCTGAATAAAAAAAAAATTCCTAACACTAAGAATGGGAAGTGGACACAAAGTCCAACCTCTAGCTTGCAAGCTGATGCTTGCCATGACAGGGACAATCATTTTCCACAGTGGAGTGTCAGTGTCACTGGGTATGTTGGACACACTCCAGGGCAGGACTCAAAAGTAGTAGCTGGTGAATAAAGTGGAGTCCATGTTAATCCTGTGTGTGTGTGTGTGTGTGTGTGTGTGTGTGAATGTGTGTGTGCTCATTTATTTTGTGTTATTTTTTCTTTTCATGTTCCTGTCTGTTTGACTTACAATTTGGGGGAGCTTTTATGCTGTAGTTTTTGTTTTAGAGAGATAGAATTGTGGTTATGTGAAGGGGAGGTGGGCAGGATTTGGAAGAAGTTGGATAGGAGTATATGCCAATAACGTATTGCTTGAAGCAAAATGTTTAGGCAAAATTTTACAAAAATCAGTTTGTATATGATAGCTACTAACATGGAAATAGACTTGGAAAGATGGGTGATGTAAAACTCTACTGGGAAAACTAAAACTAACCGAATCCAGCGAGGATTAGCTATTGGCCAGACATACAGAAAGGGAAACCAGTGAACAAGATTCAGATTGAGTTGGAGCAGAGGTCAAAGTCTAACAGATTTAGAGCTAAATGTGTTGTGCAGAAGTGTTGTGAATCATTGGTAGATGTTTTTAAATTACATAATTCCACATCTTAAAGATCAGAATACACGTGAACAATGGATTCACATTCCTGTGTGGGAATACATCACTATGTTTATGAGCCCCAGGTGAGGCAGGTGTTGTCCAGTTGGTTTATACCATGAAGTTCTCTTAGGATTTGTCTGGCTAGACTTTACCTGCTCCTCCCTTGTGTGAGCTGCACGATCTTGGGAACCTCTGTTTGTGGTGTTTGGTTTAGAACATGTGAAGGAGAAACAGAAATACTCAGAGACATGATTCAGAAAAGAATGTCTTTTAAGAGAGGAAAAAAAGATAACTGTAATCCCAGATACTATTTACAAAAAGAAAAGGACACATAGGGGGATTGAAATGTGGTCTGTATTGATGCTTATGAAATTCAGATTGGGACTAAAAAGCCAATTAAAGAATTAATAAGTTAAAATAGCACATGTAGACTCACCTTTAAGAAAATGTGATCATAAGGAATGACTGAAACACCCTTTGTTCTCTGCCAGAAGAAGGTTTAAAATCTTCTTTGCATATGCAAGATGCATTGTCAAAGTCATCTCTCTATTGACTACCTGTTCGGTCCTCTCTCCTCCTGCTCCAGAAGCTGAGGTCCTACCCCCCATAACAAAGAAGAATGAGAAGCCATGAAAGTTACTGAAGAATAATCAAGCAAAAATTTGGAAATTTTGCTTTGACATAAGACTTGAAAAACTACATTGAAACATGTTGATAGATTGAGATGTAACTGTTTTTAAACTCAATAAATTTCTTATTACAAAGTTCACTTTGTCTGGGCTCCTAACATATACCACATTTTGTTATACTTTCTAAGTTATACTTTTTTAAACAACATAATGGCTCTTAAAATAAATACACATCTGGTGCTGGAGATACAGCTCATCAGTTAAGAGCAAGCACTTGCTGCTCTTGTAGAAGAGCTGAATTCATTCCCATCACCCACATCAGGCAGCCCACAAACACCTATAAGTCCAGTTCCAGGATGTTCTCTATTAGCCTCTGAGGTCACCTACATTTTTACACATAGCCACATGCATATACACAAGATTAAAATAAAAATAAATGTTTTAAAAGTGTAGGAGTGTCTCAAACCTAATAACATAGCAATGAATAACCGTGTATGTTTGTGATTTTCTAACATAGTCTATTGTCTAGGAATACATTAACAAAAAAGTGCCTGAGACTGTATTACAAATAATTTCTGTCTCTTAGACCCAGAGAGTTAGAATGTGAAAGGAAAATCAGAATAAATATATGTATTTCATCAATTTCAAACAGTTTGAAGTGGTTCAGTTGTAAAAGCCTGATTGATCATCATTGTTATTTCCAAGTTGGAATAAATAACTGCCTGTTGGCTTTGGAGATGAGAGTGGAACTCAGCCTGAGATGTCTGTATTTGCTTCTCTCTTTTGCTATAAAAGTGACAGGCCCACAAAGCTGGAAAAATTCCTTCTGCTATTTTAAGATGCTGTGGATCTAGCTAACAGTGTTTTTGTGCCATCATTAATCAACTGTCTGAATAGGGAAAAGGGAGGAAGCTGCAGGCCAGTTGGTGAACCCAACTCCTGAGCAACAGCTTCCAACACTGCCTTTGTGAGAAGAGTCATAGAATTAGCATGTTCTGGAAGCTTCCCTTGCAACTTTTTCTTACTAGCATAATGACGCCATGATATCCTTGAAACTGCTTATGTACTTCCTCGTAGATAATACTTGTTAGCAACTAAATTATGGTATATTTTGTCATTTGAATTAACTTTTTATTTCTATATCTTAACTTACCTTCAAGAGAATATAAATGGTACTATAGCATGTCATCATGTCCACATACAGAATATGTAGAAATTTTTGCAAAGAATGCCTGAAATGAAAAACAATGACAAAACACTAGACAGAATAGTCTAATATATATATCTATAATGACATTAGAATAAAAATTAACACTTCATTCATTACAAAATATTGTCATATTTAGTATCTTGTTTAATGGCTGAGCTATCCCTCCAGCCCATAGCATCTTCTTTAAATTTGAAAGTTTTTCTAACAAAAATATTCACAATCTGACTGAAGAGTAAAGAAGTGAGTTTCTTTGCATAGGACTGACCCAGGCCCTCTGCACACATGTTACAATGTGTAGCTTGGTTCTCTTGTGGGACTCCTAACAGCGGAAGCAGGAGCTGTCTCTGACTCTGTTACCTTCTTTGGGGACTCTTCCCTCCTACTGGGTTGCCTTGTGTGCCTTAATAGGAGAGGCAATGCCTAGGCTTGCTCCAACTTGATACCTTGATACGCCATGGCTGGCTGATATGTATGGAAGGCCTCCCTCTTCTGAAGAGAACAAAGGAGTAGATTCTGAGGAAGGAGGTTGGGGGAGAAGCTGGAAGGGGAGGAGAGAGAGAGGGAAAACTATGATCAGGCTGGGAATTAATTAATGTTTAAAAGGAAGTTAGTTCCAGCTACATTTTAGTCATCTTCATTGTTATTTTCATCAAATTTGAATTTCTGACTATTGTACAGTCTTACATTTCACTGTCTTGAAATTGATAATTTTTTTTCTTCTGTTCTAGAGATTTAGTAATTAAAAGTAAGATAAATCTTTCTAAAACCACCAATGTTGTGTATTTTATGATGAATAATTTCATAAATGCCATTCATGCCCTCTGTAAAGTAGAACATTCCCCCACACTTAATATTCAAGACATTATCTACTTGACAAGATAGTAAAATATCCCACTTATCTGTTCAGGGATAATTTTTCAAATTTTAACAATTTTATTAGTCCCTGGCAAGGCCTTTAAAACTTTGCAAAGAATATTAATAAGTCATTAATGGATAATTGCATGTCAACTTTGAGGTCAAGGTGTCTGAGGGATTTTAGTCACTGGAATTAAAGTGTACCACTTCTGTGAAGACTCCCTCATACAGGCCTCTCTACCTTCCTCTCTAATCCTAAACCTCATTTATGGAAACCAACATAGAAACTTAAACTCTGTTGTCTTTCAAAAATAAATACGAAGGTCATAGAAATATGCATGCAGGGGAGGCATTGTGATAAATGAGTCTGTACTCAGGGAAAGAGTTTTACTTCTTAACCTGTGCAGTTTAATTTGATAACTGTGGGTCATCTAGGAAATATGCATTATTGCACTATGTAAAACCTATCTGTTGTTCTCAGTGAATCTGATCACAAAATTAATTTAATCAAAGGGTCTGGGATTAATAAGATAAATTTTAAAATTACTAGATAGGGAATGAAGAGATGCCAGTCAGTAAAATGCATATCGTGCAACCATGAGGCCTGAGTTTTGAACCCCAACATTCACCTAAAATCTATGCATGGCACCACAGGTCTGTAAGCCCAGTACTGGGGAGGTGCAGACTAAAGAAACCTTGGGATTTACTTGGCTTCAGCCTCATCTACTTGACCTGTTCAAGTTCATTGAAAGACCCTGTCTTCAAAGCTAAGGTAAGGAAGAACTGACAACACACTCCATCCACTTCTAGCCTTTATAAGCAAATACACAAGTGGGTGTGATTGGGAAGAGGGGGATTTTGAAAGTTTCAAGATCTTTAAGTTTTAAGAAAAACGTTGTGGAGCAAATCAAGCCACATTACTTAGCATGATTATGCAAATTCCTACAGTCTTTTTCACTCCCATGTTAGGGGAAATTGCAGTTTCTTTGTCTTTCCATGGGATTGTTTTGTTTTGTTTTGTTTTTTGTAGATACCTGTAAAAGGTTTATTTGTTTCCTTTCTTCATTAAAAGAAATTGCTTTGGGAAAAATTATAACTCCTGAGAATTCTAGAATTTATCTTAGGAATCTGCCAGTTAGCATTGCCTATTTCCCTCAGTCCTGGAGCACAGGCAGCACATGAATTGGTTTCCAAGGAAAGTATTCCATAATCTGCATGCAAAGTAGTGTTTTTACATAGTTCTGACTATTGGTTCCAATTGCAAAGCTGCCTGTTGCCTCAAGTGTGAAATCTATTCTCATTTACATTTATGTTTCTTTGCAAGTACGGATCCTGGTATTTGTGGCTTGGGTATGGAGATGTGGGTGGCCTTGGTGAAGAATCCTCATGTTTGTGAGGAGTTTCCACTTCACTGACAAATCTGAGATGGGGTCATAGGGATGCTGCCTTGGTCAAAGCAATCAGTTTGCCTACAGGAGGCAAGGAAATCCATTTATTTTGATGTCTTTATGATATTTTAACATCTTCCAATTTGTAGATTTTTTCAATATGCTGTGAGTATATATAGGTTTTAAGAGAGTCCATGTTTCACATTACATCGTTTCTTTTATCTTTTATTTTATTTAAACTCAAATACGAGAGATTGGATGCCAGGATATTTTCAGATTTCTTTGTTGGTCTGCTCAGAAATTGAGATCAATATTTAAGAAGAAAGAATATTAGAATGTTTATCTTGGTTCATTTCCATCACAGGAACCATAGTCACAGTTGGTACCTGACCTGGTGATTTCAAGAGCCTTGCCATTTTTTCTGAATGCATTTTATTTTGTGCTTTTGAGGTTAATCTCAGTTCAAAGTATCCATTGAGGATGAAAAACTTGGTCGGGTTTGCCTGTTTGAGAAGGCCATTTTTCATCTGGAGCCCACTCTTACATCACTGTTAATCTCCCTACTGCTTTTGGCTACTCCTTTGAACTACTTTTTCAAATAGTGATGGTCAATGGCAGGGAATTACTATCTTCATGGCTAGAAACAGACCTTTCATTTATTTAAGTGCTGGAGTAGATGTCCACATTCTGCATTCTAAGGCCATTTTTTTTTATATAATAGTTGCATAGAGAACAAAAAAAAAAAAAAACAGTATCTGATATGAGATACAAAATGTGGCAGTAATAACTGTAATCTAAGATCAAAAAGGAAATATAAATAATAGCCTTTTCATGAGTAACATCTTCAACCACAATGTTAAACAAGACTGTATAGCTATTAATGTGTCATATCCCCCAATTGCAGCTTCCTGAAGCAATGACTTTGTTATTTCTCCAGAGGCCATAGATAGATTAGGCAGTTTAGATATCTGGGTTCTTTCCCATGTCTATGGTCACCTGGCAGGTCATCTGGAGCTTGTAAGTCCAGAGTAGTCTCCTGAAGCCTATGGTCAGAATTGGCACATTCTCATTTCTACAGCGGTCCACTGGCCAACCTAAGTTGCCAGCCAGATCAGATCCCATGAAGAGGGAAGTCAGTTGAAGTACTTCGGAAAGGAGCTAAAATTTACTCTGCAGAAAGATGAAATGTGGGCCAAGTAGAGGATCTGGGCCAGTTTTGTAACCACTCAACTCCTATTGCCTTCCTAAAGCATTATGGGCTATATTGGGACTCTCCACTCTCTATTTCCATATGCTAGATGATGCCAGCTCCTGATGGTAAGCTCCTTAGGTCCAAATGATATGTAAGATTTTAAATGCTGCCTCTCGTGTGATCTAACTAGACAACTTCGTACTGCGTGTTTTTTACTAGTTATGATATCTCTATGTTTGAATCAGTAAAGGTTTAGTTATCCTGATTAATGGAGTTTTTAAAATACCATGTCACATAAAATGATTTTTTTCTCTTTTCACTCATAGATATGTGTGTGTTCACGTCTGTATGTATAAATATGAGTACATGTATTTATATGTATTTCTGCATATATGTGTGCATTATGTTTAGTACATGTGTTTATATGTATTTCTGCATATATGTGTGCAGTATGACAGCATGCTGATGCTTTCACTACTTTTTGGTGCTCTGATAGGTCACTTTGTTGTCGTTGCTGATTACTCTAAAAATGGCTGGTCACAGGAGGTGATGCTGCCCTTTTCACTGTGATTAACTCCCTATTCTATCCAGGAGAAATCTAGGTGAGAATGTTAGGATATATGTTAATTCCTCCTTCCATGTGGTTGTCCTGATAGAAAATCCATGGGCTTGGCAATAGGGGGTTATGAAATATGGCCCATAATTTAGCACCTGGAGTGACTGAGTTTATAATTCTCCATCAGCTGCAGAGCTGTCATTTCCATTAAGATTTTAATGAACAGCAGCAAGCCTTAGTAATGTGCATAACACAGAGATAGCACATCCTCTGCCCAGGAAACTGTTGCATGATTGCAGAGATTATGGTGTGTATGAAGAGCTGGGACCTGATCATCCTTACTTCATAAATCTAGACACAGAATTCACTTTGGGTCTTATAGTAAGATGAGACAAGAGAGGAGAGATAAACCCCCTTTGGTAAAGTTCGTGGCATGCCTGTTTTTCTAGTTACCCAGGGTTTGTTACTCCTATGGGTTATTTTCAATACTACTTATATCAGAGATCATGAGGGGCCCCTAAAAACTATGCTGATACCTCTTGAGTAGTTTCAGAAAAAATATATAAATAATTATGCCTATATATCTTATGTATTCAACTCCTTTCTATTTTTATTTGTTGTTTGTATATTTACCTGAAAACAGGTCAATTGATGTGTCTGTTGAGACTTGTTGTTTTTCCTGTCCTCTACGGCAGAGTCACACATTTTGAGGTAGTCGTGTTCACAGCCAAGAAAAGATATGTGAGGTGTAGTGGAGAGATGACATAGCAACTATAAAGTTCAAAGAACCAATGCAGTTTTGCCATCTGCTGTCTCTGGAAGGTGTATTTATTGTTGTTTGAGGATTCCAAGTCAAGTATTTGGATTGCAGTTTAATGAGATAGATGGAGGGAGTTCTCTGTGCACAGATGTAACATATCTCCTTACTGCAGCAGTTGTATGTTAGAATCGGTGAAGTAGAAGACTGTTTACTTCATGTCATTTTACCTTTCAAGAATGTTAACATGCAATATTCCCGCTTACTTGCTGTTTACTGCTATCTTGAGTGAAGCTAAGGAAAAAGTTGCAGTTAAGTTTTGGTTTCAATTTTCAATTTGAGAAGAAAAGTACAAATCAGGACTTGCCCAGAGTATGTCTGGTTTTATTCCCATGTTTTGTGAGGAGTGGCAGTGGCATTCTTTTAAGAGTGTGTGTGTGTGTTTGTGTGTGTGTGTATGTGTGTGTGTGTGTGTGTGAGTGTGTATGTGTGTGTAGCCCTTTGTCAGTGCTGTTGTGTCAGTCTCTGAACAGACAGTCATGTATCGACAATACAATGTGAACTTGTCCTTTCAATGAATGGTGAAACTATAGTTTACTATGTTCCAAGGATCATGAGTAAACACACAGCATGCTGTAGTCTCTCTTGGGAACCTGCTGAAGTGCCTACCAGTCCAGGTCTTTGATGCCTTTGCCTGATGCAATGTACCTCACTCCCATGGCTTTGAGCAGGATGCCTCAGTTCACACCAAACCTCATCCTAGGGCCTCTCCTAATTTGGCAGCTACCTACTACAGTACCTCCTGGAGTGCTTTTCAGTTTGTGTCTGGTATAAATAGCACTGCTTGCAGCATTCATTTATATACACTTTGTAAGTGTGCTGTGCATGTCTGTTAGTTGTATGTCCAATTGTAAAATACCTGCCTCATATGCCTTACAGACATTCACAACTATTAAGTTGCCAAGACAAGGCTGCCCGTAATGCTTCAGAAACGTACACTCTTATTAGCAAGATATTTGGTCCCACCTTTGATACTATGTAATTTTCATGTGAGTCAGTCCAAGGGTGTGAGTGTTTATAAACATATCTCATTGTGGTTTTCAGTTTTCCTTTGTCCTCCTTAGGTCTCTACTACTGTGGTAAAACACCATGACCAAAAATGAGCTGGGGCAGAAAGGGTTTATGTCAGTTTTCAATTCCTGACCACAATCCATAGGAAAATAGGACAGGACTTCAAGGCAGGAACCTGAAACAGAGTCATGGAGTAGTTGTGGTGACTGGATTGCTGCTCATAGCTTATTCAGCCTGGACCACCAGCCTAAGAGGGACCCTGCCCACAGTGAGGTGCATCAGTCATTAATCAAGAAAGTGCTCTGAAAACTAGTCTTTTATGGCATTTTCCCCATTGATATTTCCTTTGCTCAAATGACAGAGCTTGTGTTGTTACACTGACACAACTGCTGGGGTGTCTGGAAGGACACTGTTTCTGGTTAATAGTAGTATTTACTTTATCTTCTTGTTAGATTTACATTGGTTTTCAGAAGTTTCATTGCCTCATATTTCACATTTAAATTTATAAGCTATATAACTGTATACACATAGGATAAGAGGCCTTTCACAAGAGGAATTATAATAGGAATTTAAATGTGGTTTTACAATTAATGTAATATGTCATATTACTAGGGAAATTAGACAAAATTATATGATCATATTAAAAGATGCATAAAAATGTGATAAAATCCAACATTCATTATAATAACGCCATACATTTTTAAACACATATACTCTTTTTTTTGCATTCTAAGAATAGAACTTACACTGATATTTATGGATGAAATTCACAAAATTTGAGATGAATTTTTTAAAATTGTTGGAGGGGGAATAACATGATCTTTAAAACAAATCTATAGGCATCCATAGAGCAAGCACTGTCCTCTGTGATAAAATGGCAGGATATTTCTTTGAGGTCAGGAACACAGGACAAGGACCCTGCTACTTCCACTCATCCCCACATTATCCTGGAGGTCCCTTCCGTCCAGTAAATCACAAAGAAGGCTTATTGGAAAGACAGGTATAAAACTGCCATTGTTCTTATTTATATCTAAAAATTCAAGACATTTCATTACTTAGTAAACTTAATACATAACTTGAGCAAAGTCATAGCACATCATTTCAGTACATAGAAAAGGTGTCAGAAGCCAGAGAAAAGGAATTTTTAAAGATACTACTCACAATCAATTAGAGAATACTGAAAGCCAAGAAATAAATTGAGGGACTGGGGAGATGACTCTGTCAGTAAATGGCTAGCCTTGTAAGCATGAGGCCCTGAGTTCAGATCCTCAATACTTATTAAAAGCTAGGTGGCCGGGACCGGTGCCCTCTGCAGCGTCCCAGCACACTCTGGAGCAGGGGGCAGCTGAACTCTGCACCTGGCCACACCCACAGCTCCTGCTGCTGCTGAGGGTATCTGCAAGGATCCCTACTGCGACCCCGAACTGAGTGAACTGAGCAAACCAACTGCAGGGGTCTCTGAGAGGCGGATTCGAATCCTGACCAGAGGACCGGTGCTCTCTGTGACGTCCCAGCACACTCTGGAGCAGGGGGCAGCTGAACTCTGCACCTGGCCACACCCACAGCTCTTGCTGCTGTTGAGGGTATCTGCAAGGATCCCTACTGCGACCCCAAACTGAGTGAACTGAGCAAACCAAATGCAGGGGTCTCTGAGGGGCGGATTTGAATCCTGACCGGAGAGGTGACAGGAGACACACAAACCAAAGTGCCACAACTGACCAGGACCCATCTAATCGTGAACCACTGAACCCATGGGCAAACGTCAGTGCAAGAAATTACATAATAATACAAAGGGCAATATGGTAACTCCAGAAGAGAGTGGCGATCTTACAAATACAAGACCTGAACTGAGCAATGAAGAGGAAACAGAAGGAA